>ML265700.1:0-95903 GCA_005239495.1 Nicotiana undulata
GTTTGGATGTCCTAAACGTCTGTGAATGAGGTCAGGAGGATCTGTAACTAGACAAGCCTTGGATAGGCGAGAGGTATAAAAAATTACACCCAAAGAGTAGAAAGAACCAATTGAAAAATTCCCTGAAACAGATGAGGGGAACACTGTAGCCGCCGGAAAAGGACTATAGTTGCCGGAAAACTTTCAAAGTACTCGGAATCGAAAAATAAAGGCACGGATAGGGTCGGAATGACTATGGGGATAGGCTGCCCTGAAGAAGCGCAGCGAAAAAATGGCCGGAAGATGCCGCAAACGGCGGAAAGCACTGTAGCTCGCCGGAAAAATTCAAAGTCGTCGGAATATGTCGAAAATAGTCCCAAGTGGCTCGGAATGGATAGGCGAGCAGACTGTCCTCAAGGTGCGAGGCCAAAAAATGGCCGGAAGAAGGCTCACGCGCGCCGGAGGGAAATCTGTTGGGTGGCGCGTGGGGGCGCGTGGGGCTAGGGTTTCCGGAGATTTTTTCAGTGGTAGGTCGCCGGAGGCCGATCTACCTAGTGGTGGTGTTGGATTTTGCACAACACTGATAAAAANGGAGTCGCTGGAATTTATGCACAGCGATAAAACTCTCACAATAGCTCTGATACCATGTGAGAAATCACGGGAGAAAAATAATATTCTTGTGTTGTCTTCAATGATACAATGAGCCCTATATATATACAAACATTACATGTCCTACTCCTAGTACACATAGGATTAGGGTTAGTGTTATTTACTCCTATTTGACTACTTAACTAACAGTAACCATGTCTAGGTATAACAAACATGCCATACATATCATATTATTTAGCTTTACTGCATTCAGCATCCCATGACATTTAGAAATCCTGTTTATATGATGAATAACGACAACAAAAAGGGTTATCACAATATTTCTACTCATGTTTCATACTCTGAAATGTCAGTTAGAAATCCTACCATAGGGCTAATAAACAAAATTGCTACCATGTGATTCTGGCCATGTAGTCTGAAATGTGATCTAAAATCTCACCTTAGAACGAACATGTTAACAAAAATTGCGATCCTATCTTACCATGCTATAGAGATCCTGCTTTAGGTAAACAACGATTAAAACTGTCATTTTGCCTATCTCGAAACTATGCGTAATTCATGCATTTAGAATATCCTGTCTAGGTCTTGCATCATCTCATTTTTCTTTTGCATTAGATATCATGCCTCCTAGGACTACATTTGTATTCGTCTAAGCATCCCCTATCATGGTTAAGGATTGAAACAAACTCACCTATATTTGCTAATTATTTTCCTAGAAATCTGGGCGCCTAGAACAGTAGGACTTGAGCAAATCTTTATGGTAATCAGTACGCCTAGGCAATCCTTAGGTGCTAAATTTGTTAAGAATTGAAAGTATATTCCTTTATACATACTGTTTGACTAATAACAGGTTAAAATTAGTAGTTAGAAATTGGTAAATTTCCTTCTCTAAGATTCAGCAAGAAAACTGCCTTGCTATTGCATTCTCGCCTAGATATTATGCCTTAGGTTCTGAAGTTAAAAAGGCCTTACTATTGTTTTAGTCGTGCTAATTACGTGCATAACCTGTGGAGGAATACTTGGCCCTCATATCTGCTCTTATTTGTTTTTCCCTTATTTGCAGTCCTAATTGTCTTTGCTTGTCGCTTAGAATCTTGTCCTTTAACCCTAGGGGTCAGCCTAGTACCTCTTTTAGGATAGTAGTCCTAGCCTCCTCCGGGACTGATAGGTTGGGACGGGTAATAGCACATAATAGAGTTCGTGACAACATACGTTTAATTACCTTCACAAGGTGGGAAAGGGTAGAATATGGATATGATGACCGGTGCGCTAATACCACGTGTAGCCCCTCTCTGAGGAGTGTCTATCGGATATTGCGTTGATGTGATCCATATTGTTTTAAACCTAGGATATCTTTTCTCTCAAATGTTTTTATTAGTTCTTTCGAAATCTAATAACTTCAACGCTTATTTGAAATCCCCTCTTACTTGAGCTTTTACTTGTTATTTGCTTATTGTACAAATTCACAAAAACTAATTGGCCGAGAACCACAGTTGTTGATCCTGAGGGGTGCCTAACACCTTCTCCTCGGGATAATTTCAAGCCCTTACCCAATCTCTGGTAATGCAAACTAGTCTCATGAGTTAATTACTCTAGGTGCCCTAACGCACCTTAAAATCGTTAGGTGGCGACTCTTCCTTTTTTTTTAACCCTCTTCCTTCAAAAGGAGTTTTCATAATGTCACGAACCCAATCTCCGCTAAAAAGGGGAGAAAAGGGGGCGCGACAGTAGGCAGATAGGCTAAATGGCCAATCAAGGAAAGCCTATATCACTTCCAAACTTACAAGACTTAATTAATTCGCTTTGACTCACACATGGGCAAATTCTAGACTAGTAAGGATGACACAAAGTACACCAAAATTTCACCTCACACAATGCACCTGACACAGTCAGGTCGGCTCGGACTCGACTCTCAAGTTAATGCAACTAACCAGTCATCATAAAATTAGCACATTGGAATTAATCACAAGAGTCAAAAGATGAACCTCGGTGTCAAAAGAAAGCCACACATATTTTTGAGGCATGTAATTACAAAGATCCTGAAGAAAGTACTTTGTTCAAATTCTCCAGACCTAAGCCCCGATATAAAATATGTCAAAATGCATAGATACTCAAGTTCTCCCCATTAAATTATCAGTGCAAAAAGAAGAACAAAAAACAGAAATCTTTTTTTGTTTTTTTCTTCGGACTTTAAACCCTCAAGAAAACTGTCTAGGAAGTCCATCGTCGGGAAAAGTTCAAAACTCTATAAAAATTCTATCTACAAAAAAACAACAAGCCGGTTCAAAATTCATCTCTTGAAAAAGAACCGTCGCCATAAGAAAAACCAAGAAGGATTATTTCTACCTAATTATTTTTTTCAACACAAGTAAAATAGCATAGGAATACCCAAACAGTCACTTCACCCCACACTTAAAATTGTGCATTGTCCCCACGCACACCCATTAATACAAGAGGGTAAAAGAAACTCCCTGATAGGCCAAAGGTCGAAACATTAGTAGCTCATAGGATACTAAGACTTATCCCATACTTGGTTCTTTGTGCGAGCACTCCACACTTAGTTCTAATCATCTCACTTGCTTTTGCTTTTTTCCAATACCCTTTATTCCCATGCTCCTAGAGAAATAAAATACTACAAAAGTAATAACAAAAATAAAAATAACAGAAAACAATAAAGCTGGATTTCCTCCCAACAAGCGCTTGATTTAACGTCTCGGCACGACGCGAATCACTTTTTGTCTCCACCTCAAGCTTATGAACTGAACCCCAAATTTTGCTCAAGCTTATGATTATGCTCTTGGGGCGGTAAAAATTCTTGCGAGCCAAAAATTAGATAAAGTCTCATGCACTTTTTGGCTATCTACCGAAGAGTGTCATCTTGCCTAGACGGACTTAAAATTTTCAAATTATAAGGCTCATTTACCTTTTCCATGGACTATTTTCTATGCTCGTAAAGATCCATTATCCGAACACAATGTAGAGAAGTGTTTGGAATGAGGTCCAACGCGCTCAAATACATGAACTTCAAGATTTTTGACCTCCTCAACACCAATCACGCTAGAGTCAACTAAATTTGGGTCTTCAATGTTACTTCTTCAACATCGACATTCTAAAATTCTAGTTGGATAGATTGTTGGTGTTCTACTTTGACCTCCTCCATTAGCATCTCTATTTCAGTGTCTAATTCAGGCTCTTCTTGACTACTATCCTCAATATTGGCTTGTGGAGCATTAAATGCTTCAACTAGTTGACTCACGTGTGCCTCCAGGTTGCGAATAGTAGCATTTTGCCTTTGTATGTGCATTTATTTCTCATTATTTTGTTCCACAAGATACCTTAGCATATCCTTGATCTCTTTCAGGTCATCATCCCTGGGTTCTTTGTTCCTATTAACTTCACAAGAAAAAGAAGAACCATCAAAGTAAGGTATTAGGGGAAGATAAGAAATATAAGCACAACCATAAAAGAGACCATCTTGACCACCACACATATCACATACATTCCGCACACAAGATTGGGTTGGTGCACATAACTCACTCTCGGGAATATTTTGATAATTTTTTCATGGGTGATTTTCTCCACAATATGCATAAGGAGGATTAAAAGTAGAATTACCAATATCAAAACTCTCATAATTCCAAGATGCCATGTTTTCAAAATCAACAAGTAAAACAAAAATAAAAAAATCAAATATAGAAAAATAAAAATAAAAGTTCAAACTTGAAACCTAGCAATATGTACACCTATAGCTAAACCGTTAGTCCCCCGGCAACGGCGCCACAATTTGATCACGTCCAACTCTAGTCCTAGAAAAGGTAAGTCGTTGTTGCAATTATAATCTGGTCTAAAAGTCTGGAGTCGAATCCCACGGAGAACTAAGGCTTAGCTGCAGTTGTTCAATATCGCTAAGAAACACAAGTCCAAAAGATTTCTAAATTATAAAGATTGAGATTTATATTTCTAACTAATTAACTAACAAATACTAGAAAGCGATAAAATTATCAACTAAGGAGACTAAGAATTGGAGACAAGATTAAGGAGGTTCAGAGTTATGATTTTCCCAATTGCCGGAATCCTTCCCGCCAAGTCTTCTATAATCTTGCTTATGTATTTTCTACCGATCGTGAGTATTTTGGGCGTTGTAGCTCTCTCTCTCTCGCAGTTACCACAATTTACCGGACGTATTCGCTCGAACTATGCCAGCTGGCACTAATTCACCGCTCACTCGATCGCACCAAGGTTTTGTTATCTTTAATCTCGCCTTTAAACCATCCCTACTGATCTCTTACATACTTTAGGAGTGATGTTGTTCAAAAACTACCTAAATATGTATCTCTCTCGAGCAGTATACACTAAATAGGCACAGTCAATTGATGGTCATTCAATCAACAACAACAAAGACGTAGTTGAACAACTAGAGAAATCCAACAACTTAATTATATAAAATGTAACAGGAATTCATCCTACAAAAGGTTCCATCAAAACCCTAGATAACAAATTAGCTATTCATAATAGTATGCAAAACTACAATACTAGAATTCATAACCAATAATGGAAATAGAAGAAGAAAGAGGGGGAAAACGTGAAGTTGAATCCTTCTCCTTCTTGCTCCTAGCGTGTTCTTGCCTCCTTAAAGTCTTCTCTCCTTCCAAAGTAGTGTCTCTCCCATAAAATCACATTTTAGGATGTATTTATAGTGATTAGATTTTGTTTGGCCAAAATTCCTTCTCCTAATTGGGATTGGAAAAGTTGAATTTTTCTGCCCTGAGTCACGGTCTGGCGAAGTGACTCTCACTTCGCCGTCCAGGAAAGTCTTGATTTCTTCTGCTTCGGTCCCGGTCTGGCGAAATGAGCTTGGATTTGCAATCAAATATTTTTAAATATTAATGGACTTTTTATTACTAGATTCCCATGAATCCTTAGGTTACACTTAAAATCCACCACTGCTAATATAGGCTTGAACTTTCAGATTTATTCAATGCCAGACTGATGCAAACTTGCATAGTAGTAAAAAGATTCTTATTTGGACGACATAATTTTTCTTTTTGTCGTCGCCCTTAAGTAAATTACAGGAGACGAAAGAGTCGCTTCTTTTACCTACTATTCTTTGAAAAATGACCTTTCAAATTAACCAAAAAAATAAAACAATAAGGACGTCCATTATTGAATGTTTGATTTCCCATTACCAAATGCCGAAAAGGTAGGGAAATGTGAGTTGTCATTTATTTTGAAAAATATTGATAGTATAATCTTTCACTTCAATTTTGAATTATTGACGTGGTCTGGTCGTACCAAGGACTGGTAGGTGGCGCTTATTTTGAAAAAAAAAAAAAACATGAAGAAAATTTTAAAAAACATGTTAAATATTTTCGATGCTTACGAAAAGTTAGAAAAAGCCTATGGTGTTTGATTGATCTAAGGACCATTTGTCCATAGATTAATTTTTCTTTTTTTTTTTCAATTTAAAAAAAACGTGTCTGTCCATAAAAATTTACAATCTTTTGGAGATTTTTGATAGAAGAGTTTTTCAATTCAAAGTTTTTTTGAATTATTTTTTCACTCATAAAACTGTAATATTTTGTCAAGTGAAATGCATGTTCAAACATAATTTCAAGTTTTAAGTATTATTTTTTAATTTACTCCAACTATTTTAAAAGTCACAATTTTTTTGGTCAAAACGCCTAGTAAAAAACTTCGTCAACTTTGAAAATGTTTTCTACTAGCACATTCTGAAGACAAATACCACCTAGATGTACAAGAAATTTTGCCGCTTAAGCACTAAATCGTGATCTGCTGCTGGCAAAATTAAAGAATACCAAATGCCTTCATTAGTAACTAATCAGCCTGGATTCTGAAGTAATCCTGAAAATGAAGGAAGATAAAAATTAAAGAACATTAATCTCTTACTATTAATGATTGCAGGTGTTTATTAAAGAAGTTCAACTACCCAGCGACAGTGTTTTAAAAGGGTTCGGCGTAAGGCGAGGCATTTTACATATGCCTCAACGAGACGTAAGTCCTGAGGTACGGGGTGTAAGCCCCATATGTATTTAATTCTTAATATTTTATAAAATAATATAATTTCTTTAAGTATTTATAAATATATAAATTTGCATAAAAATTGAAAAAACCTATATATATATATATATGTGTGTGTGTGCGCGCGCGCGCGCGTGTGAGTTAGTGAGTGTGTGCGCGTGCTCTATCCCTAAAAGAATCTAGTTAAAACAATCTATTATACGTTATTTAGAAGCATAAGTAATTTGAGTCGAAGAGAATAAAAGTTTTTTACATGGAGGAACAAAAATGATGACTTACAATTTGAACTTTGAACTTGTTGCTACGAAGGAGAATGTAGTTCTAAGGGTTCTGGAGGTTGTGTGACACTTGACATGTTGAGTAGTGTGTTGCTTTGGCTCAACTTCCAAATGGTCAATAAAAGGAATAGAGTCAAGGACTGATGGGAAGGAAGTAGTGCCATCATGAATAGTGAAAGCGAAATATATTCGTTGAAGGTGACATCTCTGGAGATATGTATCTTTTTGGTGGCGAAGTTCAAAACTTTATATCCTTTTGTGTTAAAGGGGTAACCAACAAAAACATGAGGGGTAGTTCTTGGCTCAAACTTGTCTATGTGAGGTGTAGGGACTGTAGGGTAGCACAAACATCCAAAGCTTCTCATCTGTGGGTATTTGAGCTTCTTTTTGTACAAAAGTTCATAAAGGCATATGTTGTTTAGGCTATTAGAAGGAAGTCTATTTATAATGTAAGTTGCACAAAGAATACACTCACCTCAGTATTTGGTTGGTAACTTTGACTGGAACAAAAAAACTCTAGCAGTTTCTAATAAGTATTTGTGCTTTCTTTCTACTATACCATTTTGCTGAGGTGTGTAGGGACAAGTTTTTGGTGTACTATTCCTTTGGATTGAAAGAAGAGACTAGCTTCTGTCTTGGTGAATTTCATCCCATTGTCTGATCTAATGGCTTTGATTCTAATGTTGAATTGGTTCTCTATTAAGGTTGTAAAAGCTTTAATAGTTTGAAAGGCATTACGTTTGCATGACAACACATGAGTCCAGGTGGATGTACTGTAGTCATCCACTATGGTAATGAAATACCTATAGTTGTCATGCGTGGTAACATGGTAAGGTCCCCACAAGTCAACATGTAACAGCTCAAATACTTTGGTGGTAGTTAGGGGTGTTCATAAAATTCCGAAACATTGAACCAAACCGAAACCCGAACCAAACCGACCAGCAAAATCGATACATTTTAGGTTTCGTTTGGTTTTAGTTTTGAATTTTAAAAATCGATCAAATTTGGTTTGGTTTTGGTTTCAATCAAAAAATAACCGAAAAAACCCAAACCAAACCGACTATAAAAGTAGCTATTTAAATTTCTTATTACACCTATATATATATATATATATATATATATATATATGTGTGTGTGTGTGTGTATTTTTATATAAAGTTTCTAAAATTTTATGGTATATATTAGTCATTTTTATTTTTAGTCTAGTTCTTTGCTATTTAATAATCTAGTTCTTTGACTTTGCATTCTAGTTTGATTGGTAATTTTCTTTCACTAAGTATAAAAGAATTTATTTCAAGCTAAAAATAAATCGATTTTTAATTGAGTACTTAAATTATTCATCATTAGTTTATTCAATTATCATCAATTTGTCTTGGTAAATGATAAATTTCTCAAAGAGCAATTGATTAGATAGTGTTATGTTGAAAATGTAGTCGCCGGAATATGCGTTGGGTAGTGTATGTCCCATATTTAAGAAAAATAATAATAAATAACCGAAAAATCCGAAAACCCGACAAAAATTGAAGAAAATCGAATCGATTAAAAACCAACTTAATTGGTTTGCATTGGTTCAAATATTTGAAAATACGACTTACTTGATTTGGTTTCTTTTTTGGGATAAATCGACCAAAACCGAATTAAGGGGAAAGGGAAGTCTTTCCTGTCTGGCCATGGGACAAATGGAACAAATTAAGCGTTGTTTGGATGAGAAATAAGCAGGTATTGAAAGAATGTTTTTCATTTTAACAAAAGGCACATGTACAAGCCTATTATACCATAGAACATTCACATCATTTCTAACAAGTTAAAGAGAGTTCAAGGAAAACGATTGTCCTTTATTGCTTGCAGATGAACTATTTACAAGTAAAAGAGGAACACACTTATTTGTGAGTGATGATTTATCTACATTGATGTGAAGGTGACACTGTGTGTTGCAAGCACAACAAGAAGTTGACAAAAAAGGAACTTTAACTGCAAGACCATACTGTTTGTTCTGCAAGCATCTTTGACAGAGGAAGTACAAGCCATCCATGGCTTTACCAATCACCAGAGGCCTCTTCATTGAAGGGGCCTGCATAAGACATGAATTGTTAGAGAAGGAAACTAAACGTTCAGGTTTTGTTAGAGAATGAACATAGATTAAATTGTATTTGAAAGATGGTATGAACAACACTTTTTCCAGAATAATATCAGGTATGGGTGTCACACTGCCAATTTGTGTTACCCTTACTTTATAACTATTTGCAAGAATGACAAGGAGAAGGTATGGTAGGGTTATAATTTTGGTCAATAAGGATTTATTGAAGGACATGTGATTTAAGTCTCTAGAATCCAATATCCATGAGTCAGCTCTATTTTTGAAACAATTAGACTACAATTTACTAAAATCAATTGAGGATGTAGATGCAACAATACCTGCAAAGTTGGAAGTTGCACAAGCTGAATTTACATTGCTGGTACTTTTCCCTCCATTTCCTATTTGAAAATGGTGTAGTAGACTCATGATCTGCCCATATTGTTCCTGAGTCAGGTTGACATTCTGATTGTCTTTTTGTGTATCAGATTCATCATGTGATGGCATATCCACTTAAGGTCCATGTACATTAGCAACTGTCCTATTTGTTTTGTTGAACCCACTATTAGGCTACTCTGATTTGAAGTGTGATGGTTAAAATTGTTGTTACTCTTAAATTTTTGTCCATAACTCTAAGGGTATCCATGCAGTTTGTAGCACTTATCCTTAGGATTCCCCGACTTCTTACAGTATTCACACATTAGTCTTGACTTGTTTTCACTATTATAGTTGTTGTTAGGAGAGTAATTTGTTCTGTAATTATTCTGCTTGAGAGTGTTCACATTTAAAGAAGTCGACTCTAGGGCAAGTTGGTTATTAGGTCTAATTTCCTTTTGTTTTTCCTTTTGAACCAACAGTGAAAAGGCTTGTGACATTGAAGGCAATGTATTCATCATTAAGATGATGCCTCGCACCACAGTGTAGACCTCATTAAGCCCCATAAGAAAGTGTATCAATCGCCTATCTTGTTCTGCTTTGTGCATACTCTCTTTTTCTCCACATGTGTAATGCCAGGTACATTGATTCTTAGCACTTAGATTGCTCAGTTCTTCCCACAGTTTCTTCATTTTTGTATAATATCCTATGATGTTAAGGGATCCTTGGGAAATATCATTAATCTCCTTCTGAATTTGGTACAACTTTGCACTATTGGTCTGATCATATCAATCTTCCAATTCCTTCCATAATTTGTTGCATCATTCACATATTCCACGCTATATGCAATTTCTTTGGATAATGAGTTCAAAATTCATGATGTTACCATATCATCACATCTCTCCCACAGTCGAATCTTTTGAGAATCTAGATCTGGCTTCTTACACTCTCCATTGATAAAACCTATCTTGGTCTTCACAGAAAGTGCACGCAACACACTCCTCCTCCATGATATATACCCAACGCCATTAAAAAGAACTGATTCTAACATTGCATCGGTATTATCTGAGGGATGCATGTACAAAGGACTACTAAGATCCACACTGAATTGAGCATTACCAGTTAGAAAATCAGCTTCCAAATCACTGGATCGTTTGTTTTCATGTAAAATCGTCATAACTAACTCGATTGAGCTAAGTATTGAAGAATTAAACTATCAACCTTGCAATTGAGATTTGTAGTCGAAGATAAATTGTGAATCGTACAAGTGAACCTCTAAATGACTCAAATTTAAGTTTGCATGCGACAAAAAAACAAAACTCAGGGAATTGATCGATCCAAAAATAGAACTACAATTACCGGAGAAGAGATTTCAACCGGCTCTGATACCATATAAAATTCTGAATATGCTGCTATGTGTGAGCTCGAACTAAGCTCCAATGGAGATTCTATGGAAGGTTCTCCAAGCATGAGAGAAATGACAGTGGAAAGAAGAAGAGAAAAATGGAGAAAAGATTTTTAGCAAAACAATAACTACCACTAACTAATGCACAATTGGTGTAACTGACTGCCATCTGGCAATTAACTAACTTAACAAACTATCACTTAATAATTAATAAGCTCATGTTAACAAAAATGAACAATGGCATACATACATTTACATCTCTGAGCACCCAAAAAAAAAACTATGAAGACATACTCGCGAGTCATACATTAGCTTTAAAAGAATTTCATTTTAACAAAAAACTAACTATAATTAGTTTACCTGGCTTAAGCTTAATTCAACCATGATAACCTCAGCTTGTTCCTTCTAACCAGTGGCGGAGGCAGGATCTCCATGAAAAGAGTTCAAAAAAACTTTTTTATAGCTAGTGGGAATTGAACCTATGACTTTATGAAGGTTTTCAACCTCCTTGACCACTAAACTAGACTTCTAAGTTGTGTTAAGGGGGTTCAAAAATTAATATATAGAGGTAAAAAATAGATTTTTCCTTATATATATAGTGTAATATTTCGGGCAAAGGGGGTTCGGGTGAACCCCCTTCCGCCCCCTAAATCCGCTCCTGCTTCTAACCACTGCTCAACACTTGCATATATGTTTTAGAGGTCATTTGAAATCACGTACTGTCAAATGAACATGCCAAATTGCTTTAAGGTTTTAAAATTTGAATGAGTGCTTGGAAATAATTAAGGGATGTTCGTGAACGCAGGGGCGAATTTATCCTGGTTAAAGCGGTGTAATCCGACATCGCTTCGTCGAATTTTTTTATTATATATATATATATATATATATATATATATATATATATGTCAGTAATATGCTATAGAGAAAATGTGTACAGGTAAAATAAAATGACATCACTTAGTCAAAGCAATCTAATTGGTTCACTGGTTAATTTCCTTAAGTGCGAGGCGGAGGTCGCGAGTTTGAAGCTCAGTACCTTCGTTCCTTTACTTTAATTTTTTGAGCAGCGCATACATTAAAAAGTTTCCAGAAGCAGCGCATACCTTTTATTAATTAGATGCAATAGCAGCACATTTCATTTCAGCATACCTTTTATTAATTAGAATTAGATGCAATGTAGGATACAATTACTCATCCAATTTGTGTATGGAAAAAGAGAACGAAACTACTCCTTTTTTGTATAGGAAAAGGATAATAAACAATATAAAATATATTGGAACTCAATTATTTTAGGCCTACTCTTTGGAAAAATCTAGTCATTGAAATCGCTGAAAATGCTTGCCGTGAGTTGTTCTACTACTTTTATTTTTTCTCTTTTTCTTTCTAATTGTAATTTCTTCAAACATATATTACTTTTTTTTAAGTTGATTTTTGTGCAATTTACAGGGGTTGTCTAATTGATGTTTTGATTTATAATTCAGCTTAAATTCCAATGAAGAGATTTTATTCTGTAGTACCTTCCGAGCATTCAAAACAAGGTTCAACATCTCAAAATTCATCTAACTTGGAAGAAATGATCGTTGAGTCAAAACAACATCTACTGTAACGATCCGACCGGTCTTTTGTGTTCTAGGACTCCGTGCCCCTAAATGAGACTTCCTATATGATCTTTTACTCATTTATGACTTGCGGGGACTGGTGGTTCGGGATTTGGAGGAGTTCGGAATGGTATAGGAACACTTAGTTCCTTAAGGTTGGTCTTTAAGGCCAAGTTTGACTTCGGTCAACATTTTTAATAAACGACCTCGATTTCGAGATTCAAAGATTCCGGTAGGTTCATATGATGATTTTGGACTTGGGCGTATGTTCGTAACGAGTTTTGGATGACCCGGGAGAGTTTCAGCGCCTAATAGTGAAATAAGAATTCCTTAAGTTCAAATTGAGGTTTGGAACATGTTTTTGTGTTATAGAGGTCCAAATGGGATTCCGAGACCGAGAATAGTTCCGTTATGTCACTTATGACTTGCTCTCAAAATTTGGTGTCATTCCGAGTAGTATAGGTAGGTTCGGCGCGTTGAAAGCGAATTCTAGAACTTGAAGTTCAAAGACCGGTCCTAGAACACAAAACGACCGGTCGGGTCGTTACATTCTCCACCTCTTAAACAAACATTCGTCCTCGAACGAGTCTAGAATCATACCTGGAGTGCTGAATAAGTGTGGATATATGCTATGCGTGTCCTCTTCGGACTCCCAAGTCACCTCCTCGACTGGTTGGCCCCTCCACTGGACCTTTACAGCGGAAACCGTCTTGGACCTCGACTGACGATCCTTCCTGTCAATAATAGCAACTGGCTCCTCCTCGTAGCCCAACCTCTCATCTAGCTGAATGGTGCTGAAATATACCACGTGTGAGAAGTCGGCGTGGTATCTCCGGAGCATGGACACATGAAAGACCGGATGAAACCCTGATAAACTGGGAGGTAAAGCAAGCTCACAAGCAACCTCTCCAACTCGCTTCAACACCTCGAATGGACCTATAAACCTTGGGCTCAGCTTGTCCTTCTTCCCAAATCTCATAATACCCTTCATCGGTGAGACTTTCAATAGAACCTTCTGTCCCTCCATAAATGATTCATCACGCGCCTTCTGATCCGCGTAACTCTTCTTTCTGGATTGTGTTGTGCGAAGCCTCTCCTGAATCAACTTCACTTTCTCCAAAGCATCCTTCACCAGGTCAGTTCCATATAACTTAGCCTCGCAACCCTCTAACCACCCGATGGGAGAACGACATCACTGACCATACAAGGCCGCAAATGGAGCCATCTCAATGTTGGACTGATAACTATTATTATAAGCAAACTCGGCCAAAGGCAAGAACTGGTCCCACTGTCCTCCAAAGTCAATCACACATGCCCTGAGCATGTCCTCCAATATCTGAACTGCCCGCTTCGCTGCCCGTCAATCTGAGGGTCAAATGCTGTGTTGAGCTCTACCCGGGAGCCCAACTCTGTCACGACCCAAATCCTAACTCATATCGTGATGGCGCCCAACCGCGAGGTTAGGAAAGCCAACATGAATTACACTAAGTGTTCCCTGTCCCATTTGGTTTCATAATTCAATATTTACCAATTTTAACAAGCTTAAAGCATAATGTCTTAACATGATAACTCAGTGGTAAATGATATATCTGTAAAGATACGAGGGCCAAAAGATAAGCATATATATATATATGAACGGCCCCAAACCCAAAATAACCACCACGTGCGTGTGCCAGGAACTAGTGTCACGAGTGCCACGGGCATACTCACTGAATATACAAAAGAAAAAATATACAATCCCACTATCTGAATGAAATAGACGGGAAAATAACATAGGAAAACTCCATGGTGCTTCCAAAGATCGTCAGGAGGAGCAGCTCACCGTAAAGTCAAATCAGCTCTAATCAATACCTAGCTCCGGTCTGATAACCAGATGTACCAGCCTCAGGACCTGTACAGTCAAGTACAGAAGTGCAGCATGGGTACATAAATAAATATGTACCTAGTGAGTATCCCGTCTAAACTTGAAGAAGTAGTGACGAGAAGTCGACTAGACACTCACTAAGGTCTAGTAATATAATATATGGCAGGATATGACAGAAAGCAGTAGGCAGATAAAACAGTAAACAGCAAGTGCATATCACAAGAAGTACCCCAAGCAATAACTGGAAATGAACAACAGTGTACTTTATTCCCTTCTTACCAAATACCTGACATGTCTGACTATAAGTGACCCTGGACAACTGGTCATACATATACAAGGACAAGACAACCGGCCGGAGTCATAAGGGTGGTCATAAGGAATGAGGTCATAAGCTAACCCACGATCGCGAATCATACCTGCGACTCGCATGCTGACTCGATAATAATAAGCTGACCCACGATCGCGCATCGTACCTGCGACTCGTGTGCTGACTCGATAATGATAAGCTGACCGACGATCGCGCATCATACCTGCGACTCGTGTGCTGACTCGATAATAATAATAAGCTGACCCCCGATCGCGCATCATACATGCGACTCGTGTGTTGACTCGTTAATAATAATAAGCTGACCCACGATCGCGCATCATACCTGTGACTCATGTGCTGAATCGATAACAAGTGCGTATATATAAGGGCAAATGTGTACCAACTCAAAAGTGAACTCAACATGACTGTGCCAATACCACGGATAATCAACTAGGATTTAAATCATAATACCTCACTTTTCCTTATCATCTCAACAGAATTTATAGCTCGTAACTCATAACGCATACGAAGGTACAGATAGGGCACATAGAGGCATGCTTGTGGATCCTAAGGCTACCCCACATAGCAATACAGCCACCACGTACGAACTCTCGTCACTTGGTACGTACGTGGCCCCCACAACATGTACACACAACAATCAAGAACCTATTGGGACATTTTCGCCCTTACAAGGTTGGAAAGGAGACTCACCTCGTGACGAAATCACCCCTCGAATCAAGCATGCGTCCGAATCTCCGAAATATACTCTCGACGGCTCGCAACTAGCCAAATATAGTATAATTACATCAATTCATGTTCAAAGAAAAGGGATTATCTCATTTATCCCAATATTCACATTCTTGAAGAATTTCTAAATTTCAACCCCGAGCCCGCACGCTCGAATTCTGAAAATTCTCGAAGGAATCACTCACCCATAGCCTAAGGATCAAAATTATGTAGTTTCTACTTTAATTCATGGCTTTAAACGGACAAATTCACAAATTCCTCAAAAGCCCTAATTGCTACCCAAATCTTGATTCTTGTTGTTTTAGTAGTTAATTCCAGTTGAATTCCATGTATAAATTAGGAAATTAAAGAGGAATTACTCACCTTGACACTAGATAGGTCGTGGAAGGTACTGCTCAAACTTGGAGGTCCTCTAATGGTGTTGAAAAATGGGAGAAAGTGAAGGAATCCCATATTTTGGAATATTTATACTGCTGCTACAGGAGTTTCCGCACCTGCGACCTTGGGACCGCACCTGCGATCCCGCACCGGCGAGAAGAGGACCGCACCTGCGGAAAAATGGCGAGGGGGCTGGGGATCGCACCTGCGGAGGGGTTTCCGCACCAGCGGACCCGCTCCTGCGGAATGTTTTCCGCATCTGCGAGGCTGGGACCGCTGGAGCGGTCCCGCACCTGCGGTCACACCAGCAACAGCTGCACCAGCAGTTGTTTTAGCTAGTTTTTGGCCTCGTGGGGTGTCTGGGAGGTACCTAGGCCCACCCGAGCCCATGTACAAATATACCAAAAATTCCTAAATCATAATACAGACTCGCTCGAACCCTCGGAACACCCAAAACAACGCTAAAACTCAAAATCACACCCCAAAATCCCTGAATTCATAACTTTAAACTTTCAAATTCTTGATTTTTAAAATGATGCGCCGAACCAACCTATACTACTCGGAATGACCTCAAATTTTACAGACTAGTCATAAATGACATAACAGAACTATTCTCGGTCCCAAAATTTCATTCAGATCTCGATATCATAAAAATCACGTTCTAAACCAAATTTCAAATTTAAGGAAATCCTTATTTATATATCGGGCGTCGAAACGCTCCCGGGTTATCAAAAACCCATTCCGAACATACCCTCAAGTCCGAAATCATCATACGAAGCTACTAACACTATCGGAACTCGATTCCGAGGTCGTTTGCTAAAAATGTTGGCCGAAGTCAAATTTGGCAAAATAGGCCAACCTTAAGGAACCAAGTGTTCCTATATTGCTCAAAACACTTCCAAATCCTGAACCACCAGTCCCTGCAAGTCACAAATCACAAGAAGCCTCTATGGGAAGACTTAGCCCGGGGAACGGGGTCCAATAACATAAAACGACCGGTCGGGTCATTACATTCTTCCCCTCTTAAACAAACGTTTGTCCTCGAACGGGACTAGAATCGTACCTGAAGTGCTAAATAGCTGTGGATATCTGCTCCTCATGTCCTCCTCGGACTCCCAAGTCGCCTCGTCGATTGGTTGGCCCCTCCACTGGACCTTCACGGCAGAAACTCTCTTAGACCTCAACTGGCGGTCCTGTCTATTAATAATAGCAACTGGCTCCTCCTCGAAGCCCAACTTCTCATCTAACTGAATAATGCTGAAATCAACCACGTGGGAGAAATCGGCATGATATCTCCGGAGCATGGATACATGAAAAACCGGATGAACTCCCGATAAGGCGGGAGGTAAAGCAAGCTCATAAGAAACCTCCCTGACTCGCCTCAACACCTCGAAAGGGCCTATAAACCTAGGGCTCAGCTTGCCCTTCTTCCCGAACCTCATAATGCCCTTCATCGGCGAAACCTTCAGCAGAACCTTATCACCCTCCATAAATGCTACCTCACGCGCCCTCTGATTCGCGTAACTCTTCTGTCTGGACTGAGCGGTATAGAGACTCTCCTGAATTACCTTCACCCTCTCCAAAGCATCTCTCACCAGATCCGTGCCATATAACTTAGCCTCGCCAGGCTCAAACAACCCGATAGGAGAACGACACCGCCGACCATACAAAGCCTCAAATGGAGCCATCTCGATGCTGGACTGATAACTATTATTGTACGCAAACTCCGCCAAAGGCAAGAACTGGTCCCACTGACCCCCAAAATCAAGCACACATGCCCTGAGCATATCCTCCAATATCTGAACCGTACGCTCTAACTAGCCATCAGTCTGAGGGTGAAATGCTGAACTGAGATCTATCTGAGTGCCCATCTCGTTGTGCAATGCTCTCCAGAAGTGCGAGGTGAACTGAGGACCTCGATCTGATATAATGGACATCGGCACACCGTGCAACCGGACTATCTCCCGAATTTGTAAATCTGGGCCAGCCTCTCTGAAGTGTAAGTGGTAGCCACAGGAATGAAATGCGCCAATTTGGTCAATCTATCCACAATGACCCAAACCGCGTCAACCTTCCGCAAAGTCCGAGGCAACCCAACCACGAAGTCCATAGTGATGCGCTCCCAATTCCACTCAGGAATGGGCATCTGCTGAAGTAGGCCTCCCGGCCTCTGATGCTCGTACTTAACCTGCTGGAAATTAAGACACCTAGCCACATACTACACAATGTCTTTCTTCATCCGCCTCCACCAGTAATGCTGCTTCAAATCACGATACATCTTCGTCGCTCCTAGATGAACAGAATACCGAGAACTGTGGGCCTCCTCTAGAATCCTCTTCCTCAGGCCATCAATATTAGGAACACATAAACGGCCCTGGAGTCTCAAGACACCATCATTGCCCAAAGTAACCTCCTGGGCCCTGCCCTGGACTACCATCTCCCGAAGCTCTGCTAAGCACGGATCATCAAATTGTCGGGCCTTAATCTCTCCCAATAAAGAAGAATGAGCAACCACATGAGCTAGAACTCGACGAGGCTCCGAAAGGTCTAATATCACAAGGCGATTAGCCAAGGAATAAATGTCCAAGGCTAAGGTCTCTCCTCAGCTGCGATGTAGGCCAAGCTACCCATATTGTCTGCCCTCCTCCTCAAAGCATCTGCCACCACATTTGCCTTGCCCGAATGATAAAGAATAGTAATATCATAATCTTTCAATAACTCAAGCCACCTGCGCTGCCTCAAGTTAAGATCCCTCTGGTTGAATAAGTGTTGCAAACTACGGTGGTCGGTATAAACCTCACAAGACACACCATACAAGTAGTGCCGCCAAATCTTCAAAGCATGAACAATCGCCGCCAACTCCAAATTGTGCACAGGACAATTTTTCTCATGAACCTTCAGCTGGCGTGAAGCATAAACAATAGCTCTCCCGTCCTGCATCAACACACATCCCAACCCGACGCGTGAAGCGTCGCAATACACAGTATACATCCCAGAACCGGAAGGAAACGTTAGAACTGGTGTTGAGGTCAATGCTGACTTGAGCTTCTGAAAGCTCCCCTCACACTCGTCGGACCAGCGAAACGGGGCATTCTTCTGAGTCAATCTAGTCAATGGAGCTACAATAGAAGAGAACCCCTCCACGAATCGGCGATAATAGCCTGACAGGCCTAGAAAGCTCCTGATCTCTGTAGCTGAAGTAGGACGCGGCCAACTCTGAACTGCCTCAATCTTCTGCGGATCAACCTTGATACCCTCTCCGGATACCACATGCCCCACAAATGCCACAGACTCTAACCAGAATTCACACTTGGAGAACTTAGCATATAGCTTCTGTTCCCGCAAGGTCGGGAGCACAACTCTCAAATGCTGCTCATGCTCACCCAGGCTCCGCGAATAAATCAAGATGTCATCAATGAAGACGATGACGAAGGAATCTATATACGGCCTGAATACCCTATTCATCAAGTCCATGAATGTTGCTGGGGCATTAGTCAAACCAAATGACATCACTAAGAACTCATAATGGCCATATCTGGTACGAAATGCAGTATTTGGAACATCTGAAGCCCGAATCTTCAACTGATGATAACCCGATCTCAAATCAATCTTGGAAAACTCACAAGCACCTTTCAACTGGTCAAACAAATCATCAATGCGCGGCAGAGGATACTTATTCTTAATAGTAACCTTATTCAACTGGCGGTAATCAATACACATCCACATAGACCCATCCTTCTTCTTGACAAATAAAACTGGAGCACCCCATGGAGATACACTCGGCCTGATGAACCCCTTAGCCAACAATTCCTCAAGATGCTCCTTCAACTTCTTAGGAGCCATACGATACGGGGGAATGAAAATAGGTTGAGTATCGGGAGCTAAATCAATACAGAAATCAATATCTCTCTCTGGAGGCATGCCTGGAAGGTCTAAAGGAAATACATCTGCAAACTCTCGAACAACTAGCACCGAATCAATAGTCGGAGACTCGGCGGTGGTGTCCCGTACATAAGCAAGGTAAGCCAAACACCCCTTGTCGACCATATGCCGAGCCTTCACGAACGAAATGACCCGGCTGGATGCATTGACTGAAGAACCTCTCCACTCTAGCCTAGGCGACTCAAGCATGGCTAAAGTAACTGTCTTGGCATGGCAATCTAGCGCAACATGGTGAGGAGCTAGCCAATCCATGCCTAGAATAACCTCGAAATCAACCATGTCGAGCAATAACATGTCTGCTCTGGTCTCAAGCCCACAGAAAGTAATCACACAAGGCCGATAGACCCGGTCTACCACCACGGAATCGCCCACAGGAGTGGACACATATATAGGAGAGCCCAAAGACTCACAAAGAACATCCAGAAAATGGGCAAATAAAGAGGAAACATATGAATAAGTTGACCCTGAATAATACTGAAGCCCCTCTACCACCTACTGAGATAATACATGTGATCACGGCGTCTGAAGCCACTGCATCTGATCTGGCCAGAATGGCATAAAACCTGGCTGAGGCTCCTCAAGACTAAACTCCCCAGAGTGAATAGGAGCTAACTGACCTCCCCCTGACTGGCCTCCCCCTCTAGGACGACCCCTGCCGACCTGTCCTCCACCTCTAGGTGGCCGGACTGCTGGTGCTGAACTCATAGGCTGGTAACCCTGTTGTATAGGCTTGCCCCGATACCTGGAGGAATCTCTCCTCACATGGTCTAAATCCCCACACTCAAAGCATCTCACATGTGGCGTATCCTGTTGTCCCGAAGAAGAAGACCCCTGAATAGCCAGGAAGCAATGTAGACCCTCAGGAATAGAACATAAATAAGAACCGGAGGATCTCTGGCGACTGTAGTAACCTCTGGGTGAACCCTGAGTATCTAGAGGATGATAGGAACGCTCTGGCATGGCACTGAACTGAGGCCTTACTGGACCACCTCGAGGAGGTAGTTGAGGTGCTGAATATGGAGGCATGCTGGGCTGACCACCCCCGAACTGACCTCTGCTCCTAGACGGAGCATCCTTGAAATCCCCTGAGAACCTAGCCCTCTTATCCTACTGTCCCTACTGACCCGGTTCCCTGCTCCTCAACCGATACCCCTTAATCCGCCGAGCTATCTCGACTACCAGCTGGTAAGGAGTACCCATTTCCACCTTTCGGGCCATGGTGGCCCTAATACCTGGATGTAACCCGGCCACAAACCGCCGCACTCTCTCGGCATCGCTAGGAAATATTATAAGTGTATGGCGTGACAACTCTAAAAATATTCCCTCATAATCTGTCACTGTCATCTGCCCCTGCTCTAGCTGCTAAAACTGACGCCGCAACTCTTCCCTCTCAGAGGGTGGAATATATCTGTCTAGAAACACCTGCACGAACTGATCACAAGTGTCAGGAAGAGAATCTACTGGTCTGCTGAGAATATAAGACTGCCACCACCTGCGAGCTCTACCCTACAACTGAAATGTGGTGAAATCCACTCCATGGGACTCCAAAGTCCTCAGGTTGTGCAGTTTGTCCCTGCACCTATCGATGAAACCCTGGGCATCCTCACCCCGCTCACCCCCGAAGACTGGAGGGCGAAGTCGGGTCTATCTATCCAACATCTTCTGCTGGTCACCCTCTGCAACTGGCCTGGGCTCTAGGGCTGCTACTATAGGCTGAACCCTGCCCACGGGCGATGTACCCGGGGTATGACGTGTTGCTGCTGCCTGTCCTGTGGCCTGAGCGGTAGGGGTATGGACACTCCCTCCCGCCTAAGAAGTAGCAGGGTCAGCTGGAAATAAACCAGCCTGGGACATAGTGTCCATGAATCTCAGCATACGACCCATGACCTCCTGGAAGCTTGGCGCCGCAATGAAATCCACTGGAGCAGGTGCTACTGGAGGCACCTCATCCTGCTCCTCTATAATACGGTCCCCTGGTGGTGCCACTGGTATAACACTGGGACGTCCTGTCCCCTACCTCGGGCAGGTGCCCTACCCCCGCCCATACCACGACCTCGAGCGGCGGGGGTAGCGGCCTCTCCCGGATCAGGAACGTCAGATGCACGCGTCCTCACCATCTATGAGAGAATAGAAGAACAAGTTTGAGTACATCATCGACTGGACGATAGAATATGAACAAGGGGAGGTTTCCTAACACCCTATAGCCTCTTGAAGATAAGTACAAACGTCTCCGTACCAATCCGCAAGACTGTACCGGGCCTCCCCATGACTCGTGAGACTTACATGAACCTAGGGCTCTGATACCACATTGTCACGACCCAAATCCTAACTCAGGTCGTGATGGCGCCCAACCGCGGGGTTAGGCAAGCTAACATGAATTACACTAAGTGTTCCATGTCCCATTTGGTTTCATAATTCAATATTTACCAATTTTAACAAGCTTAAAGCATAATGTCTGAACATGATAACTCAGTGGTAAATGATATATCTGTAAAGATACGAGGGCCAAAAGACAAGCATATATATATATGAACGGCCCCAAACCCAAAATAACCACCACGTGTGTGTGCCAGAAACTACTGTCACGAGTGCCACGTGCATACTAACTGAATATACAAAAAACAATATATACAATCCCACTATCTGAATGAAATAGACTGGAAAATAACATAGGAAACCTCCATGGTGCTGCCAGAGATCGTCAGGAGGAGCGGCTCACCGTGAAGTCAAATCAGCTCTAATCAATACCTAGATCCGTTCTGATAACCAGATGTACCAGCCTCAGGACCTGTACAGTCAAGTACAGAAGTGCAGCATGAGTACATAAATAAATATGTACCCAGTGAGTATCCCGTCTAAACTCAAAGAAGTAGTGACAACAAGTCGACTAGACACTCACTAAGGTCTAGTAATATAATATATGGCAGGATATGACAGAAAGCCGTAGGCATATAAATTAGTAAACAACAAGTGCATATCACAAGAAGTACCCCAGGCAATAACTGGAAATGAACAACATTGTACTTTATTCCCTTCTTACCAAATACCTGACATGTCTGACTATAAGTGACTCTGGACAACTGGTCATACATATACAAGGACAAGACAACCGGCCGGAGTCATAATGGTGGTCATAAATACTGAGGTCATAAGCTAACCCACGATCGCGGATCATACATGCGACTCGCGTGCTGACTCGGTAATAATAAGCATACCCACGATCGTGCATCGTACCTGCGACTCGTATGCTGACTCGATAATGATAAGCTGACCCACGATCGCGCATCATACCTGCGACTCGTGTGCTGACTCGATAATAATAAGATGACCCACGATCGCGCATCATACCTGCGACTCGTGTGCTGACTCGATAATAATAATAAGCTTACCCACGATCGCGCATCATACCTACGAATCGTGTGCTGACTCGATAACAAGTGCGTATATATAAGGGCAAATGTGTACCAACTCAACAGTGAACTCAACAGGACTGTGCCAATACCACGGATAATCAACTAGGATTAATTCATAATACCTCACTTTTCCTTATCATCTCAACAGAAATTATAGCTCGTAACTCATAACACTTACGAAGGTACAAATAGGGCACATAGAGGCATGCTTGTGGATCCTAAGGCTACCAGACACATCAATATAGTCACCACGTACGGACTCTCATCACTTGGTTCTACGTGGCCCCCACAACATGTACATACAACAATCAAGAACCTATGGGGACATTTTTCCCCTTACAAGGTTGGAAAGGAGACTCACCTCGTGACTAAATCACCCCTCAGATCAAGGATGCGCCCGAATCTCCGATATCTACTCTCGACGGCTCGCAACTAGCCAAATATAGTATAATTACATCAATTCATGTTCAAAGAAAAGGGATTATCTCATTTATCCCAAAATTCACATTCTTGAAGAATTTCTAAATTTCAACCCCGAGCCCGCACGCTCGAATTCTGAAAATTCTCGAAGGAATCGCTCACCCATAGCCTAAGGATCAAAATTATGTAGTTTCTACTTGAATTCATGGCTTTAAACAGACAAATTCACAAATTCCTCAAAAGCCCTAATTGCTACCCAAATCTTGATTCTTGTTGTTTTAGTAGTTAATTCTAGTTGAATTCCATGTATAAATTAGGAAATTAAAGAGGAATTACTCACCTTGACACTAGATAGGTGTTGGAAGGTACTGCTCAAACTTGGAGGTCCTCTAATGGTGTTGAAAAATGGGAGAAAATGAAGAAATCTCGTATTTTGGAATATTTATACTGCTGCTACAGGAGTTTCCGCACCTGCGACCTTGGGACCGCACCTGCGATCCTGCACCGGCGGGAAGAGGACCGCACCTGCCGAAAAATGGTTAGGGGGCTGGGGATCGCACCTGCGGAGGGGTTTCCGCACCAGCGGACCCGCTCCTGCGGAATTTGTTCCGCACCTGCGGAAGATTCGCACTTGCGAGGCTGGGACCGCAGGAGCAGTCCCGCACCTGCGGCTGGGCAATCGCACCTGCGGTCACACCAGCAACAGCTGCACCAGCAGTTGTTTTTGTTGGTTTTTGGCCTCGTGGGGTGTCCGGGAGGCACCTGGGCCCACCCGAGCCCCCGTCCAAATATACCAACAAGTCCTAAATCATAATACAAACTCGCTCGAACCATTGGAACACCCAAAACAACGCTAAAACTCAAAATCACACCCCAAAACCCCTGAATTCATAACTTTAAACTTTCAAATTCTTGATTTCTAAAACGATGCGCCGAACCGACCTATACTACTCGGAATGACCTCAAATTTTGCAGACAAGTCATAAATGACATAACGGAACTATTCACGGTCCTGAATATTCATTCGGACCTCGATATCATAAAAATCACGTTCCAAACAAAATTTCAAATTTAAGGAAATCCTTATTTTTATATCGGGCGCCGAAATGCTCCCGGGTTATCAAAACCCCATTCCGAACATACGCTCAAGTCCGAAATCATCATACGAAGCTACTAACACTGTCAGAACTCGATTCCGAGGTCGTTTGCTCAAAATGTTGTCCGAAGTCAAACTTGCCCAAATAGGCCAACCTTAAGGAACCAAGTGTTCCTATATTCCTCAAAACACTTCCAAATCCTGAACCACCAGTCCCCGCAATTCACAAATCACAAAAATCCACTATGGGAAAACTTAGACCGGGGAACGAGGTCTGATAACATAAAATGACCGATCGGGTCGTTACAAACTCACTCTGTAATGCTCTCCAGAAGTGCGAGGTAAACTGAGGACCTCGATCTAATATAATGGACACAGGCACACCGTTCAAACGAACTATCTCCCGAAGGTAGATCGGTGCTAATCTCTCTAAAGTATAAGTAGTAGCCACTGGAATGAAATGTGCCGACTTGGTCAACCCGTCTACAATGACCCAAACAACATCGACCTTCCGCAAAGTCCGAGGCAACCCAACAACGAAGTCCATAGTGATGTGCTCCCATTTCCACTCAGGTTCTAGGCATCTGCTGAAGTAGGCCTCCAAGCCTCTGGTGCTTATACTTAACTTGCTGGAAATTTAAACACCTAGCCACATACTCCACTATGTCTTTCTTCATCCGCCTCCACCAGAAATGTTGCTTCAAGTCACGATACGTTTTCGTAGCACCAGGATGAATAGAATACCGTGAACTGTGAGCTTCCTCTAGAATCCTCTCTCTCAGGCCATCCACATTAGGGACACATAAGCGACCCTAAAGTCTCAGAATACCATCCTCGCCAATAGAAACCTCCTTGGCACCACCCTGTACCACTGTCTCCCGATGAGCCACCAAGTGCGGATCATCAAACTGCCGAGCCCTTATCTCCCCCAATAATGATGACTGAGCAACCACGCGTGCAAGAACTCGGCTGGGCTCTAAGAGGTCCAACCTCACCAAGCGATTAGCCAAGGACTGAATGTCCAAAGCTAGAGGTCTCTCCTCTGCTGATATGTAAGCCAAGCTACCCATACTTTCTGCCTTTCTGCTTAAGGCATCCGCAACAACATTCGCCTTGCCCGGATGATAAAGAATGGTGATATCATAATCCTTCAGCAATTCATGCACAATGCGCTGCCTCAAATTGAGATCCCTCTTCTTGAACAAGTGCTGCAAGTTGCGGTGTCCGTATAAACATCACAAGGCACCCCATACAAATAGTGCCTCCAAATCTTAAGAGCATGAACAATCGCCGCCAACTCCAAATCATGCACAAGGTAGTTTTTCTCATGAACCTTCAGCTGACGTGAGGCATATGCAATAACTCGCCCCTCTTGCATCACCAAACATCCCAAACCGACGCGTGAAGCGTCGCAATAAACCGTATACATCCCAGATCTGGAAGGCAATGCTAGAACTAGTGCTGAGGTCAATGCTGTCTTGAGCTTCTGAAAGCTCACCTCACACTCGTCGGACCATCAGAATGGGGCATTCTTCTGAGTCACTCTAGTCATAGGAGGTGCAATGGATGAAAAAACCTCCACAAATCGGCCATAATAACCTGCTAGACCCATGAAGCTCCTGATCTCTGTAGCTGAAGTAGGGCGTGGCCAACTCTGAACTGCCTCATTCTTCTTAGGATCAACCTTGATACCCTCTACGGATACAACATGTCCCAAGAATGCCTCAGAATCCAACCAAAACTCACACTTAGAGAACTTAGCATACAACTTATGTTCTCGCAAGGTCTGGAGCACAACTCTCAAATACTGCTCGTGCTCTCCCAGGCTACGTAAGTAAATCAGAATGTCATCAATAAAGAAAATGACAAAAGAATCAATATAAGGCCTGAACACCTTGTTCATCAAGTCTATAAATGTTGCTGGGGCATTAGTCAAGCAAAAGTACATCACCAGTAACTCATAATAACCATATCTAGTACGAAAGGCCGCCTTCGGAACATCCGAGTCCCGAATCTTCAGCTGATGGTACCCCGATCACAAGTCAATCTTAGAAAAAACCCGAGCGCCCTGCAACTGGTCAAACAAATCATCGATATGCGGCAATGGGTACTTGTTATTGATGGTGACCTTGTTCAACTGGCGGTAATCAATACACATGCGCATAGTCCCATCTTTTTTCTTCACAAATAGCACTGGAGCACCCCAAGGCGATACGCTCGGTCTAATAAACCTCTTAGCCAACAACTCCTCAAGTTGTTCTTTCAATTCCTTCAATTCTTTCGGAGCCATACGGTATGGGGGAATAGATATAGGCTGGGTGCCTGGAGCTAAGTCAATGCAAAAATCGATGTCACTATCTGGTGGCATGCCTGGAAGGTCTAAAGGGAATACATCAACAAACTCTCAAACTACTAGCACTTAATCAATCGTCAGAGACTCGTGGTGGTGTCCCACACATAAGCAAGATAAGCCAAAGAACCCTTCTCGACCAAATGTCGAGCCTTCATGAAGGAAATAACCCGACTAGCTGCACTAACTGAGGAACCTCTCCACTCCAATCTCAGCAACTCAGTCATGGCTAGAGTAACTGTCTTGGCATGGCAATCTAGAACATCATGATAAGGAGATATCCAATCCATGCCTAGGATGACCTCAAAATCAACCATATCAAGCAATAGGAGGTCGCTCTGATCTCGAACCTACATAATGTAACCACACAGGACCGATAAATCCGGTCCACAACTACAAAATCGCCCACAGGAGTCGACACATTAACAGGAGTACCCAAGGACTGTCGAGGATATCTAGGAAATGAGCAAACAAAGCTGATACATATGAATAAGTGGATCCTGGATCAAATACTACTGAGGCATCTCTTCCTCATACTGAAATAATACCTGTGATCATGGCATCTAAGGCCACTACATCTGATCTGGACGGAATAGCATAGAATCTGGCTGGAGCGCCGGATGACTGTCCTCCACCGGGATAAAAAAAAGCTGACTGGGCTCCCCCTGCCTGGCCTCCACCTCTGGGAAGACCCCTACCAGCCTGTCCTCCACCTTTGGGTGGCCGAACCGCTGGTGCTGACCTCATAGGTTGGTGACCCTGCTGCACTGCCTTGCCCCAAAGCCTGGGACAATACCTCTTCATATGGCCTGGATCCCCACACGCATAACAACCTCCTGGTACCATGGCCTGCTGCCCTGAAGAAGAACCCTGAATAGCTGGAGGGCGATGTGAACCCTCTGGCATAGCACTGAAGTAAGGAATGGAAGACCCCTGATGACCAGAATATCCGCCATAGGAACCCTGAATAGCTGGTGGGCGGTAAGAACTCTCTGGTATAGCGCTGAAAAAAGGCCTCGCTGGAACACCTCGGGGAGGTGGTGGGGGTGCTGAATATGGAAGCCTACTAGGCTGGCCCCTACCGAACTGACCTCTACCCCTGGCTGGAGCACCTCTGAAATCCCCAGAAAATCTAGCTCTCTTATCCTGCTGACTCTGCTCTCTGCCCCTCGATCGATAACCCTCAATCCGGCGAGCAATCTCGACTACAAGCTGATAGGGAGTCCCCATCTCCACCTCTCGGGCCATGTTGGCCCTAATACTTCAGTGCAACCCAATTACAAACCTCCGCACTCTATGCATCAATAGGAAGTATCATGAGTGCATGACGAGACAGCTCAAAAAACCTAGCCTCGTAGTCAGACACTACATCTTACCATGCTCCAGCTGCTCAAACTGATACCGCAACTCTTCCCTCTCATAGGGTGGGATATATCTGTCCAGGAAGAACTGAGTGAACTGCTCCCAAGTGAGGGTAAGAGAATATGTCGGTCTGACAAGAATATAGGACCGACATCACCTGCGGGCCCTACCCTCTAACTGGAAGGTAGTGAAATCAACTTCATGAGACTCCAGTATCCTCATGTTGTGCAGTATGTCCTTGCACCTATCAATAAAGTCATGTGCGTCCTCATACGCTCACCTCCGAAGACAGAAGGGTGCAATCAGGTCCATCTATCCAATAGCTTCTGCAGATCGCCGTCTGCAACTGGCCTAGGCTTAGGTGTTGCTGCCACTAGCTGGGCCCCGCCCAAAGACACTGTACCCGGGGTCTGATATACTGCCGTTGCATGACCTGCGGACTGAGCAGTAAGGGTCTGGGTCCCCCATCACACCTGAGATGTGGCAGGATCTGTTGGAAATAAACCAGCCCGGGTCATGGTATCCATGAACCGCATCATACGACCCATGACCTCCTGGAATCCTGGCGCTGTTATAAAGTCCAACGGGGCAGGATCTGCTAGGGGCACCTCACCCTGCTCCTCAGTAATGGGATCCACTGGTGGTGCAACTAGATTAGCTCTGGGACACCCTCGTCCCCTACCTCGGGACGGTGCCCTCCCCCGACCTCTGCCACAACCTCGAAGGATGGGGGTAGCGCCCCCTCCCAGGTCTGGAACGTCGTATGCGCGTGTCCTCACCATCTGTGAGATAATATAAGAGTGAGATTTAGTATACCATCAATTGTATGATAGAAGATAAATAAAAAGAGATTTCCTAACACCCTATAGCCTCCCGAAGATAAATAGAGATGTCTCTGTACCGATCCGCAAGACTCTATTGGGTTTCCCCGTAACTTGTGAGACCTACGTGAACCTAGAGCTCTGATACCATGTTGTCACGACCCAAATCCTAACTCAAGTCGCGATGGAGCCCAACACCGTAGTTAGGCAAGTCAATACCAATTTACCAATGGGTTCATTTAATTTAGCATAACATTTTCATCACTTAATTTAAATTTTAAGATATTAATTGAAGACGAGTCACTTAGGAAAATCTCAAACAGAAACAACCATAAGAGGTATAAATTAATATTTACAGCCCAAAAAATAATGTCTACTACGTATGTGCCAGGAACTAGTGTCATAAGTTTACAGGCATCTAGTAGAATGAGAATCCAAAAGAATACATGTCTGCCCTAATGTCTGACGAAATATAGACAGATATAACAAAAGAAAGAAAAACTCCAAGGTGCTGCTGGAAGTTGTCAGGGAAAGAAGCTCACCAAGAAGCCTCAACCGGGTAGAAAATCAGGAACGAGCTCCGGACTGATACCCAAATGCACCTGCCTCAGAACCTATACAATTAAGTACATAGTGTAGCTTGAGTACATAAAATAATATGTACCCAGTAAGTGTCTAGTCTAATCTCGAAGAAGTAGTGACGAGATGTCGACTTGACACTTACAAGGGTCCCAACAGTATAATTGTGTGTATAAATTAAAGAGAGTAACAAGTACACATGAATAATAGAACAGTAAATATCTAGCATGTTACGAAACCTACTTCGAGTCGAATCTCTAACATACAAATAGCAAATCTATTATTTCAAGTTATTTAACAGTGTAAGTCATGAATAACATCAAGCAAGCCGCATGCGCACAATATATCAGAAGGTACAATTTGGGACAACATAATAATAAATGTGCACTATCGGAGGGTCGAACGACGCGAACCATAGATGCATCTATTAACTTGTTGTGGCGTACGACCCGCTCCCATGAGAGTAGTAGAAACAATCACTCCGCTCGCGGAATATATATATTGCGAAGCGGTCACACATAAACATAATTTTTTTCTTTAAATTCATTTTCCAAAAATAATAATGATTCCTCCGAAAACACCTATTAAGAGAACTTCATGAAACACATTTGCATGCGAAGGAATTACAAGTCATATAGTAAATTATGAAATTCACAGGGCATGGTGTGAACCTAACTACCCGTACATAACAAGAATAGTCACTATGCACGGACTCTTGTCACATCGTACGTACGTAGTCCCGCACTTAATATCACATAATCATTTATTTCACCTATGGGGAGAATTCGCTCTTACGAGGTTCGAAGGAGACTTACCTCGTGTCAAGTCTACTTCCCCGGTTAAGAATGCGCGCGAAACTACAAATTCGTCGCCCAAGGACTCGAAACTAGCCAAATATTGCATAAATAAATCAATCTATACTCAAAAGTATGACATTCCCCTATTTAAGTGATTATTTCATCCTAAATTATAAAATCCCAAAATACACCCCCGGGCCCACATGCTCGGATTCTGGAATTTTCGAAGAAACAATCACCCATAGCCTAAGGATCAATATTATATAGTTTTTGTATGATTCCATAATCAATTTCTTTGAAATTTCCCATTTTTATCAAAAACCTAGGTTTTACTCTAAACCATGATTTCTACTAATTTGATGTGTTAATCTACCTAAGAATTCAAGTATTAAACTTAATTTATAGTAGGAATTACTTGCCTTACAGTAGCTAGGTCGAATGTCTTCTTTGCAAGCTCTAAAAATCGCCAACGATGGAAGAAAATGGTGAAAAGTCCCGTGTTAAATGAACACTGCCCAACTGCCCCTTATATGCGAACGCGGCAGGGGCAGTGCGTTCGCGAAGGCCAAATGGCCAGGCCTCCTGAGGCCCTTCTATGCGAATGCTGTGGGGTCATGCGAACACGGAGGCTAGCTGAGATAGACCTACGCGAACGCCGGGGGGGGGGTGCGAACGCAGAGGGAAAACTTAGCCGGCCACTACTTACCCTATGCAAACGTGGCACGCCTATGCGAACACATAGGGTATATTCCACCCCTGTCCCACTCCTTCTATGCGAACGCGGTGCACACCCGCGAACGCATAGAAGGAAACCAGACACAGAAAATCTGGTGTTTGGCACTTTGCTCCGAGGGGTCTTAAACTCACCCGAGCCCCCCGGGACCCCGTCCAAAGGAACTAACAAGTCTGTATTCATAATACGGACACGATCGAATTCTTGGAACGCGAAAAACAAAAACGAAACTACGAATCTGACCCCAAAACCAAATTGAATCAATCTTTGAACTTCAAGTTCTAGAATTCGCTTTTAACACGCTGAACCTACCTATACTACTCGAAATGACACCAAATTTTGCGAGAAGGTCATAAATGACATAACAGAACTATTCCCGATCTCAAAATTCCGTTTGTACCTCGATAACACAAAAACACGTTCCAAACCTCAATTTGAACTTAAGGAAATTCTTATTTCACTATTAGGCGCCGAAACGCTCCCGGGTCATCCAAAACCCGTTTGGAACATACGCCCAAGTCCGAAATCATCATATGAACCTACCGGAACATTCAAATCTTGATTCAGAGGTCGTTTGCTAAAAATGTTGACCGAAGTCAAACTTGGCCTTAAAGGCCAACCTTAAGGAACTAAGTGTTCCTAAACCATTCCCAACTCCTCCAAATCCCGAACCACCCGTCCCCGCAAGTCATAAATCAGTAAAAAAAACTACGAGAAGTATCATTTAGGGGAACGGGGTCCTAGAACAAAAAATGACCGGTCACGTCGTTATATTCTCCACCTCTTAAACAAACGTCCGTCCTCGAACGGGTCTAGAATCATTCTGGAGTGCTGAATAAGTGTGGATATCTGCTCCGCATATCCTCCTCGGACTCCCAAGTCGCCTCATTGACTGGTTGGCCCCTCTACTGGACCTTTATAGCGGAAACCCTCTTGGACCTCAACTGGCGATCCTTCCTGTTAATAATAGCAACCGGCTCCTCCTCGTAGACCAACCTCTTATCTAGATTAATGGTGCTGAAATGTACCACGTGAGAGAAGTTGGCGTGGTATCTCCGTAACATGGACACATGAAAGACCGGATGAACCCCTGATAAACTGGGAGGTAAAGCAAGCTCACAAGCAACCTCTCTAACTCTCTTTAACACCTCGAATGGACCTATAAACCTTGGGCTCATCTTGCGCTTCTTCCCAAACCTCTCTCTCAGGCCATCAACATTAGGGACACATACGCGACCCTGAAGTCACAGAACATCATCCTCGCCAATAGAAACCTCCTTGGCACCACCCTGTACCACTGTTTCCCGAAGAGCCACCAAGTGCGGATCATCAAACTGCCGAGCCCTGATCCCCCCCAATAATGATGACTGAGCAACCACACGTGCAAGAACTCAGTTGGGCTCTGAAAGGTCCAACCTCGTCAAGCGATTAGCCAAGGACTGAATGTCCAAAGCTAGAGGTATCTCCTCTCCTGATATGTAAGCCAAGCTACCCATACTCTCTGCCTTTATTATTAAGGCATCCGCAACAACATTCGCCTTGCCCGGATGATAAAGAATGATGATATCATAATCTTTCAGCAACTCAAGCTACCTACGCTGCCTCAAATTGAGATCCTTCTGCTTGAGCAAGTGCTGCAAGCTGGGGTGGTCCGTATAAACCTCACAAGGCACCCCATACAAATAGTGCCTCCAAATCTAAGAGCATGAACAATCGCCGCCAACTCCAAATCATGCACAGGGTAGTTTTTCTCATGAACCTTCAGCAGACATGAGGCATATGCAATAACTCGCCCCTCCTGAACCAACACACATCCCAAACCGACGCGTGAAGGGTCACAATAAATCGTATACATCCCAGATCCGGAAGGCAATATTAGAATTGGTGCTAAGGTCAATGATGTCTTGAGCTTCTAAAAGCTCGCCTCACACTCGTCGAACCATTGGAATGGGGCATTCTTCTGAGTCAATCTAGTTAGAGGAGCTTCAATGGATTAAAAACACTCCACAAATCAGTGATAATAACCTGCTAGACCCAAGAAGCTCCTGATCTCTGTAGCTGACGTAGGGCGTGGCTAACTCTGAACTTCCTCAATCTTCTTAGGATCAACCTTGATACCCTCTTCGGATACCACATGTCCCAAGAATGCCACAGAATCTAACCAAAACTCACACTTGCAAAGGTTAGCAGACATCTTCTGTTCTCGCAAGGTCTGAAGCACAACTCTCAAATGCTGCTCGTGCTCTCCTAGGCTACGTGAGTAAATAAGAATGTCATCAATAAAGACAATGACAAAAGAATTAATATAAGGCCTGAACACCTTGTTCATCAAGTCCATAAATGCTGATGGGGAATTAGTCAAGCAAAAGGACATCACCAGGAACTCATAATGACCATAGCTCGTACGAAAGGTTGTCTTTGGAACATCCGAGTCCCGAATCTTCAGCTGATGGTATCCCGATATCAAGTCAATCTTAGAAAGTACCCGAGCACCCTGTAACTAGTAAAACAAATCATCGATACACGGCAACAGGTACTTGTTCTGGATGGTGACCTTATTCAACTGGCGGTAATCATTACACATCCGCATTGTCCTATCCTTCTTCTTCACAAATAGCACTGGAGCACCCCAAGGCGATATGCTCGGTCTGATAAACCCCTTAGCCAACAACTCCTCAAGCTGTTCTTTCTATTCCTTCAATTCTTTCGGAGCCATAACGTACGGGGGAATAGATATAGGTTGGGTGCCTGGAGCTAAGTCAATGCAAAAATCAATGTCACGATCCGGTGGCATGCCTGGAAGGTCTAAAGGGAATACATAAACAAACGCTCGAACTACTAGCACTGAATCAATCATCAGAGACTCGCGGTGGTGTCCCCCACATAAGAAAGATAAGCCAAACAACCCTTCTCGACCATATGTCCAGCCTTCAGGAAGGAAATAACCCAACTAGCTGCACTAGCTGAGGAACCTCTCCACTCCAATCTCGGCAACTCGGGCATGGCTAGAGTAACAGTCTTGGCATGGAAATCTAGAACAGCATGATAAGAAGATAGCCAATACATGCCCAAGATGACCTCAAAATCAACCATATCAAGCAACAGGAGGTCCGCTCTGGTCTCGAACCCACAAAATGGAACCACACAGGACCGATAAATTAGGTCCACAACCACAGAATCGCCCACAAGAGTGGACACATAAACAGGAGTACCCAAGAAATCACGAGGAATATCCAGGAAATGAGCAAACAAATTTGATACATATGAATAAGTGGATCCTGGATCAAATAATACTGAGGCATCTCTACCGCATACTGAAATAATACCTGTGATCACGGCATCTGAGGCCACTATATCTGATCTGGCCAGAATAGCATAGAATCTTGTTGGAGCGCCAGAGGACTAACCTCCACCGGGATAAACAGGAGCTGACTTGGCTCCCCCTGCCTAGCCTCCACCTTTAGGACGACCCCTACTGCATGTAAATTTGTGACACTAGTTCCTGGCACACACGTAGTAGACATTATATTTTGGGCTGTAAATATTATTTTATGACTCTTATGGTTGTTTCTGTTTGAGATTTGCCTACGTGACTCATCTTCAACTAATGTCTTGAATTTTAAATTAAGTAAGTGATGAAATTTTTTTGCTAAATTAAATGAACCCATTGGTAAATTGGTATTGGCTTGCCTAACTACGGTGTTGGGCGCCATCGCAACTTAAGTTAGTATTTGGGTCGTGACATCCACGAGGTGAAGGAGTTAATTTGGATTCTTGAGAGACCGATCCGATTAAAAGATTTTCAATTCAAAAATATCATCTAAATGAGCGTGATGCAGTAAGAAGAAGATACATTCAACAAGGTCCTTGCCGACCTCGAAATCACAATTTCCCTAAAAGAAACTTTTATGGGCAATTGCTCCGCTTTAATCCTCGACTGCTTGTTGAGTACGATTGGTTGGAGTATAGCATAACAAAAGATGCGGCATGTTGCTTCTATTGTTATTTGTTTCAAGATGAATATATTAATCAAGGGGGAAGAGATGTATTTTCAAGCATAGGTTTTACAAGTTGGAACAAGAAGGATAGATTTGCTATGAATATTAGTAGACCAAACAATGTTCATAATCAGTCAAGAAGGAATTGTTAAGATTTGATGAGACAAAATCAATCCTTTCAAAGTGCACTTGCTAAACAATCTGAACAACAAAAGTTAGAATACCGAACTCGTTTAGAAGCTGCAATTGATGTGATAAGATATATTTTGAACCAAGGATTATCATTTCGTGGATATCGTGAAGGTGAGTCATCTTTTAATAGAGGTAATTATATTGAACTTCTTACATGGTATTGTCACGACCCAAATTTCCCTCTGTTGGGTATCGTGATGGCACCTAATCTTGTGGACTAGGTAAGCCTAACATTTAGAGAAACACCAACAGTAATACAAGAAATCTAGCAGCCTCGATATGGAAATCTTGACAGAATTACAATGTTCCCAAAACCAGTAATACAAGTCATAAACTTTACGAATTTATTCTAAAATCTTTAATTACCACTGTTCGGAATGAATACAACAGAGTATGAATAATAAATACAAAAAGAAGGTGACTTTGAAGCCTGCGAACGCAGCAGCAGGTTATCGTGAGTCTCCCCGTCAATGATCCACGCAGCTACTAACAATAATTACCTGAATCTACACACAAAATGTGCAGAAGTATAGTATGAGCATACCACAGCGGTGCCCAGTAAGTATCAAGAATAACCTCGGTGGAGTAGTGACGAGGACTAGTCAAGACACCACTGGTCTAATAAATTAAGCAACCATGAATATAGAAATAACCGAAAACAACATCTATCTATAGACTTCACGATGTAATTAACAACAATGACAATATAATACGAGAGGAATTTAAGAAAATCAATCAACGAAACAGCATAATAATACACAGAAGAATGAACAACGAAACAAGCCAAACCGGAAGAAAACCACAACACATAGAAAAAAAGACTAGTAACTCGACTCTGCGTCAGCTTGTTCACATCGGGCCTTAGCCACTAAAATCAATAAACTAGTGGAAACTTTTAAACAACAGTTCATATTGAAAACTTTGAAGATATAATCATTTTAGTATGAAAGATCTCCTTTGAAACATAGTTTCTCTAAACGTATATATATGTATTTTTAATAAATAGAAATACTTAGAATATAGTTTCTTTCAAAATACGTAATTTCCAAATATACCTTCCCAATAAATGACTTCCAAATATCATTCTCTGCAAGACAAATGCGTTTCAAATATACCTTCAAAATAAAGGTCCTTCAAACATAATCTCCTTCGAAGCCATTACTTTTTCAATGATGCTTTTCAATAAGATCTTTTGATCATAATCTCCTCAAGATAAATCTACCGGACTCAGTCCGTAACTCAGAAATTGTCATACGGTACAGGGGGAATATCAAGTCTTGTCAATAATGCAGTAAGGGAACAATATGAATATCCAAATTGAAACAACGGAATAATAACACTTAAACAAGTGCAGTAAATATCAAACAGGAACAACGGAAAAAATAATGCAAAGACAAGTGCACGGCATCACCCTTCGTGCTTTTACTCTCGTTCTAACTATAAATCAAATGAAACGGCACGGAATCACCCTGCGTGCTTTTACTCTCGTCCTAACCAAATAATAATAGAATCGGCACGGCATCACCCTTCATTCTTTTACTCTCAATAATATGGCACGGCATAACCCTTCGTGCTTTTACTCTCGATAATATGGCACGACATCACCCTTCGTGCTTTACACTCTTTCCTCACATGATAATGAATATAAACAATGGCACGACATCACCCTTCGTGCTTTACACTCTTTCCTCACATGATAATGAATATAAACAATGGCACGACATCACCCTTCGTGCTTTACACTCTTTCCTCACATGATAATGCATATGAAATGGCGCGGCATCACCCTTCATGCTTTACACTCTTCCTCACCCTAACAAATGAAATGATAGCATTCAAACAGGGAAACCAACAGCATAAACAACAACAGAAACCACACTGTCCCGGCAAGGGAGTCAACAATGGAAACAATATCATCAACAACATGAATAATAATAGAAACCACACTGTCCCGATAAGGGATTCAACAATGGAAACAATATCATCAACAACATGAATAATAACATAAACCACACTGTCCCGGCAAGGGAGTCAACAATGGAAACAATATCATCAACAACATGAATAATAACATAAACCACACTGTCCCGGCAAGGGAGTCAACAATGGAAACAATATCATCAACAACATGAATAATAACCGAATCCACACTGTCCCGGTAGGGGAAACAACTATAACCAATATCACTTAAACAATTAGCTTCACGGAATAAACTCAGTTTGAACAATGCTCAGTAAAGAGGTAACACCAAGGAAATACCATCAACACGGATGATTATCAACTAAACCTAAGTAGCACTTTAGGGAAAATCATATAATTCACAGTGTATGACTCACGGACATGCCTGACACCAACGAATGGATATTCCAACTACGGCTAAACAATTATAGGGCTAGATAATACTAATTCTAGTCAGTTAGGTAGTTTATGAAGAAAATATAGCATGGTAATAGGAGAGGTAAAATGTTCAGTTAAGTCAGTTAAGATCAAATAGACAACAAAGAAATCTAAAAGCAAGTAATTCTAATTTAAGCAGGAAAGGATGAAATTTGCAATCAAGGACTCAAATATAACAATTACAATCCATGCACAGGTAATATAAGCACCTACGAATCCTAAAAGGCCAACCTATTTGCAAATAAGTCCGTGTACGCACTTGTGACCTCGCATACACGGGCTACAATCAACAAAGAAGATCCAATCCTAAGGGGTAGTTCCCTTACACAAGGTTGGGCAAGATACTTGCCTCAAAGACGACAACCCGGTAGTTAAAAGTGAACTTCTCGGGCGAAAAGACCTCCGGACGGCTCAAAATAAACTAAAACAACTTCAAAATACACATAAAATGTAGAAGGATCTATTCCGAATAATAAAGTTTCAATCTTTACAAAATTATAAAAATCAACCCAAAGTCGACCCCCGGGCCTGCACCTCGGAACCCGACAAGTTTTACGAAATCCGATTACCCATTCCAATACGAGTTCAACCATACAAAATTTATCAAATTCCGAAATCATTTGGTCCCTCAAATCATGATTTTTCAATTTAGAGGTTTCTTTCATAAACCTACATCTTTCTCAACTAAAAATACAACTTAAATGATAAAATCAAAAACTAATTCATGGAATATAATCAATTCTAGTTGAAGAACACTTACCGATTCGATTTGTATGAAAAACCCTCAAAGAATCGCCAAACACCGAGCTCTAGAAGTCAAAAATAGGATACACATGGTGAAACCCTCGGTTTTGAAAACTTATATTATGTCCAGGCATTTGTGCATTGCGAACACGGAGAGATGGATGTGTTCGCGATGAAGAGAGAAAATGAGGCTGCCCAGGTGAACTATGCGAATGCGAGGGCAGGCTCGCGAACGCGGAAGAGGAAATGCGGAACCTATGCAAACGCGGATACAGCACCGCGAACGCGAAGAGGAAATAACCTACTACCCCCAGCCCTTGGTTCCTACTATGCGAACGCAATGAAGAGGCTGCGAACGCGAAAGACAAGGAACAGGTCCTACGCGAATGCGGAGTGCCAGGTGCGAACGCAAAGAAGAATTTCGAGGTAGACGACAATAACACATCGCGAACGCGAAGGTCTGTTCGAGATCGCGAAGGAGAACACTAGAAGCAGAAAAACAGCAAATCTAAAAGTGGGAAAATTGAGCCGTGGTCCACTCGGAACACACCCGAGGCCCCCGGGACCCGGTCTAATCACACGAACAAGTCATATAACCTACACGGACTTGTTCGAGGTTTCAAAACACATAAAGCAACACTGAAACGATGAATCAAACCAAAAATCAAACTTATGAATTTCTCAAAACTTCAAATATCAAAACTCGTGACGAAACCTATCAAATCAACCCGGTATGACGTGAAATTTTGCAGATAAGTCACATATAACACAACAGACCTACAGCCATCCGCGGAATTCCATTCCGAGCCTGATAACAAAATTTCACCTATCGGCCGAAATCGCCGAAACTCTAACCTTCGCCAAATTACCTCAAATCACTCTACGAACCTCCAAAACCAATTCTGGACGCGCTCCTAAGTCTAAAATCACCATATGAAGTTGTTGAATTTAACTAAAACTCATTCCGAGGCCGTTTACACAAAAGTCAAGCCTATGGTAAACTTCCATCACTTAAGCTTATAAATTTGAAATTTTTTCTCCCAGTTCGTCTCCGGATTATCTGGTAACTGAATCCAACCACGCACGCATGTCGATATACAAAATATGAAGCTGGTCATGACCTTACGCCACCGAACGCAGTTTAGATTTCTCGAAATGACCGGTTGGGTCGTTACAGGTATGCGAAGTGATATAAAAATATTGATGATGCATTTAAAAAAAGCTCTAAAAAATAACCAATTGACTTCTCCATATATTCAAAAGGATATTATCACTGCATTAAGATGGAAATAATTAAGAGTATCATTAAGGATACAGATGATGATCACTTTTCTATCTTAATTGATGAATCTCGTGATGTTTCATGTAAGGAGAAAATGGCTATTGTTTTGCGTTACGTTGATAGAAGGGGAAGCGTGATTGAGCGATTTATGGGTATTGTTCATGTTCGTGATATACTGCATTATCTCTAAGGAATGAAATTATTAATTTACTTGCTCAACATTCTTTAAGTCCATCTTCTATACGTGGACAATGTCATGATGGAGCAAGCAACATGCAAGGTGATTTAAATGGTCTTAAGATCTTAATGCAAAAAGAAAGTAGATGTGCTCATTCTATTCATTGTTTTTCTCATCAAATTCAATTAACTCTTATTGCGGTTTCTAGTGTGATGAAATACAAGAACTTTTATTATTGGTTTCTGATATATAGAATATGGTGGGAGCTTCTTTCAAGCGTAGAGATGAACTTCGTGAATCTTAAGCTGAAGAAATAGAAGAGGCATTACGTAAGGGGAGCTTGAAACTAGTAAGAGTTTGAATCAAGAACTGGTCTTGCTAGAGCTGGTGATACTCGATAGGGATCTCACTATAAATCCTCTAATAATTTATTCTTATGTTTGGCCCTATTATTGATGTGCTTGATGCTATTGCTATTAACGCACGTTTTGAAGAGAAATGTATGGCAAGGGGATATCTTAAAGCATGTTTAACATTTGAAGTTGTCTTCATGTTGCATTTAATGCGTACAGTTTTAGCAATCACAAATGAGCTTAATGCAGCCTTTCAAAAGAAGGAGCAAGATATTGCAAATGTCATGTTACTTGTTGGAGTGACAAAGAATCAGTTGCAAACATTGAGAAAAGAAGGTTGGAATTCACTTATTGATGAGGTATCTAAATTCTGTATAAAATATGATATTTTTATATCCAAATTTGATGAGCTTTTTGTTATCCCTGGAAGATCTCGTCGTAGAGTTTCTCAGTACACTGTTTCACAGCATTATCGTGTTGAAGTATTTTGTAAAATTATTGATTGGCAATTTCAAGAACTCAATAGTCGCTTTGATAAGGTGACATCTGATTTGCTTCTTGGTTAAGACCGATTTGCGGAGTTGAATGGATGATGAGTTTTTGAATAGTTGTTTGGTGCCTTATATAGAAAAGGATGTATTTAGTCTAATTCCTAACTCGGTTATTATAAATACCTTCCAAAATATGAAAACTCGTCGAGAAGAGTTGTACTAAGGTAATTATTTTTTAAATATAATGTCGTTACTATATTTATTTTTTTATCTACTTTAAATGTTGACTCCACTTATGAAAAATCCCGCGAACGCCCATGCGTGAACGAAGTAAAGTTCACGCAACTGAAGTTGAATGAGTCCTTGGAACAAAATAATTAACGGGCAAAACCTCATATGACTTAACTTTAAAAATATATAACTCGAGATCTAAAAAGAATTTGAACATTCAGAAATATTATAATCTTGTTTCCAACGGTTTACTATTATTTATAGTTTTCTCTGTTTTTTGTTGTAGTAGTATTTTATCTAAGCGCGATAGCACGGTGAAGTGTACTAGTAGCCACTTTTATGCTCACGCTCTAAAATATATTTATAATTTATAATGTATTTAATAATTAGTTAATTTGCCAAACTTTAAGACCAAGTATTCTAAATTTTAAAATTGGGTCTTAGTGGCCTCAATTTTTGAGGTGCTAATTGGAAATTAATTAGGATTAAGGGTGTGTTTGGTATGAAGGAAAACATTTTCCGGAAAATGTTTTTCAATTTTCTTATATTTGGTTGGCTTAAATTTTTTGGAAAAGATTTTCCTCATCAATTCATTTTTCTCCAATTGGAGGAAAATATTTTCCGTATCAAGAGAGGGAAAATATTTTCCAAAACTCCTTTTCAACCTTTCCCCCCCTATTCCTTACCCTCACCACCCCTCCCCCACACCCACCCACCTAACTCCATCTCATGCCTTCTCTCCAAAAAGGTTTTTTTTTCGTTACCACCCCACCCTGCAAAAAAAAAAAATTTACTTTTTTTTTAATTTGAAAATTTCTGTTTTTTTCTTAAACCACCCCCCACCCCTCCTCACCCCCACTCCCGCATAAATTTTTTTATATAATATTTTTATAATTCTCAAATTTCTATTTTTTACCCCCACCCCCGAGAAAAAAATATATTTTTAATATATTTTCAGTGTTACTTTTTCATCTTTCGGTTTATTTGTTCAAAATTTTACAAGTTCCAAATATATGAGTTCGGAGGTTTATGTGTTTCGAAGTTTACGGGTTTAGAAGTTACAAAGTTTACGGGTTCGAATTTTCGCGGTTTCGAATGTTTTGCGGTTCAGAAGTTTATGAAATTTGTGTATTCGGAAGGTTGTTGGTTCGAAAGTTTATGGCTTCATGTTCATTGTATCAAAATTATTTATGAATACTCTTGAGAAAATATTTTCACTGGTTTGCGTACCAAACACCAGAAAATGAATAAGATTACTACTTGTTTTCCAAGAAAATATTCCATGGAAAATATTTTCCTTTATACCAAACATACCCTATTGTCCTGGACAGAATTTTTGAACTTTAGGATACGATGTCCTGAAAAAGCCTCTCTGCCTTTACAGGGATAAGATTTGCATACACTTAACCCTCTACATGCTCCACTTGTGAGATTACACGATATCCTGAAATTTGAACTTTGAGGTTTAAACTTCAAGATTGATTGAATTGACTACTTTTACAGTATATCATAAACCGTTAATATATTTTAAACATCAGGCTTAAAAATGATTACCTAGTGTCATTTCCACGCGATAGCGTGGTAAAAGCCCCACTGCACGGCCATCGCGCCCTTGGTTCATCGGTTACTTGATTGCTCTCTTGATAGATGAACTGTGAGTTTAAGCAATGGCACACATGTGAAATGGAATTCAAGATTATGGGCTATAGCAATGAGGAAACTACCCGAGGCAACTGTAGATCAAGAACAAGGAGAAAAAAAAAAATACACCAATTAGACTACCAACCCCAAATATCCAAAGAAGTGCACCAAGAATTACAAACATGAGTCTTGGCCCTTTTCTTTTTGGTTTCTTCCACTTTATTTTCCGCTGTTTCACTTATTAAAAAGTAAAGGCCCTAACCACTTAATTTGGAAATCGAAGAATTAACCCAAATAGCCATCCACCCTACAATTTAAATTCCAAACTAACCGATGAGTGTATAATATATACATAAAATATGTATTACATGTGTATAATTGTATATAATCAATATATAATTTATGTATATGGCTAGAAAATAAACAAATAATATGACCGGCTATTTGTGTAAAAATCCCTTAGAAATAAGGAAAGAAATGGCTAATTAACTAATTTCTCGCACATGTATAAAAATTAGAGCAGTGAACTCAACTCTAGGAAATATTATTGGGTTTAATTGGGGTCTTTTCGCTCCTGTGTGGATTAAAAGATGAGAAAATAATACAAACTACCTGTGCAACCCAAACTTATTATCCGTTTTTACCCATCTTAAATATTGTTTCAAATATATCTATTTTTTCCCAAATTAATTACCCGACTACCCATTCAACCACTACTATAAATCTAAGTCTAATCTAGCACTCTAAGGAGAAGACTAATACTTGCTTCAGATAACTTTTTCGTTGTATTCTCAAGTGTAGTAAACCTTTTTCTCCTTTTTTTTTATCACTTCATAATAAGATTTATGTGTCCATTGATTATTTTTCTTCGATTTATTGTTCTTTTTTAATAGGAATAAGATCGAAATCATTACAAATGAAGGTCGAAACTCTTGATCTCAAGAAAAAAAAAATTAAAACTCCACGTATATAAGATCAAAATTCCAAATCTGAATTTTTGCTTTTGGAATTTGTTAAATCTTGTTCTTTGATGCGTAAATTATGTTGTTAACACTAATTTTCAAAGATTTATTGTAAGAAAAGCGTAATCCACCGTTGAAGGACCTTAAAGCTAGAAACTCAAAATTGAGATCATTGAGATTGTAGTTATTTGAAATGTTGTGTAACCACCCGATCAGTCATTTTTTAATAGATTTTCGTTCCCCTATTTATGACTTCTCGTATGTGATTTCACTGTTTTATGACTTGCAGGGGTAATTAGTTTGGTTTTGGAAGGATTCAGGTTGAATTTGAAACAGTTAGTTCCATAAAAGTGGTCTAAGGCGGTTGATGTTCTAAATGTCAATACCACACAAGAGGGGGGGGGGGGGGGGGGTGATTTGTGTGGTGTCCAATTTTTGCGTGCACTAGTTATATAAGGACCAGATTCTTCTATGTGTTCCAACACGTACAATTTGCGGAATAATAAGTACAGATATTAAAGAACACGGAGATTTTTACTTGGAAAACGCTCGGGTCAAAAGGTGAAAAAACCACGACCTACTTCCTAGTAGGATTTTCCCAAACTCTTCACTAAATCAATGAGCCAAACAGCATTTACAAAAAACTCTTTTGTAAACCTAAGAATTACCTCTAATCCCTTTGTGAAAAACTAGCCTCTAGCTATTTGCGACAAACTCCAAGTTAGCTATAACTTGAACACGCAGTACCTTTTACAAATGCTTCTAGTTAAAGCTGAAAAGGTACAAGTTGTAATCACCTACTACAAGTAAACTAGACTAAAAGACAACATATGGAACTGGTTCTTCTAGCTGGTTCAAGTAGCTTCAGAGTTGCACACTTAATTCTCACATGAACTGCTTGCAAAATTTTCTTGCTAATTTTGCTTTCAATTCTTGCTTAGTTTCTGCTTTTGTGCGTACCTGTACAATAAGAACACTGAACAATATATAAGATTAGTAAACAAGAGATTTACTAGAATTCTGATGCTACTCTTCCTTGGTGGAAGATTTCTAGTTAATCTCAACTCCCTAAATCCTTCCTTATATTGATTCTGTTCTTACTGAATAAAGAGTCCTTCTCCTTATCCTTTTGCATTTTTTTTTATCAGGAGATATCTCTTTAGATCACATATTTCGTTTATCTCATGCCCGTGCACCTCACGTACCTTTAACTCTGCATGTGTCTATGTCTTCAGTTATGGACATGGTTCAACTTTGAGTTCCTTTGTCAATCTTCAAAACCATTCAGCTTCTTTGGCCAACAACGGTCAAGTTTGACTTGAGTCAACACTTTGAGTGAACAACCTCCGAATTGGAATTTGAAGGTTTCAATAGGTTCGTATGATGATTTTGGATTTGGGCGTATGTTCATATTGAGTATCGGTTGAACCAAGAGCGTTCTGGTGCTTATTGTTGAAAGTTGGAGCCTTGAAGGTTTTAGAGTTTCTTAAATTTGGTTTGGAGTGGACTTTGGTGTTATCGATATTTGTTTGGGATTCTGAGCCTCGGAATAGGTTTGTATTGTGAATTGTGAGTAAAATTTAGCGTCATTTCGAGATGCCAAAGTATGGTTTGTCGTGTTTGGAGCTAGTTGAAAGAGTTTGAAGTTCAAAGATTGATTAATTTGATTTAGAGATGCGATTCTTGGTTTCGACGTTGTTTTATGTGTTACGAGACTTCGAGGAGGTCCGAATTGTGCTTATGAACTCGTTGGTATTTGGATGGGGTCCCGGGTGGCTCGGGTGTGTTAAGGACCACCTAGAGTTAAGTCCAAAATGGCAGATTGTTTGCTACTGGTATCCTTCTTCGCGAACGTGGATGGAGTATCGAGTTTGCGATTTGGGCCAGTGGTTTTTTGTGCTACGCGTTCGCGATAATAGGATCGCGATCGCGGAGCTTAGGGGTCAGTGGTCTATGCCTTCGTGACAGTATGCTCGTGGTCCCGTAGAAACAGCTTGGCTTGAGGGACGAAGGGGATAGGACGTTCATCTTCGCGTTCACGAAGGGGTGACCGTGTTCGCGAAATGTTGGTCAGGTTAACCTTCGCGATCGCGGAGGCCTGGTTGCGTTCGTGAAGAAGCTTTGCTTCGCGTTGACATCCTTTGCCTTCGCGATCCCAAGGGGACTTATGCGATTGTAGAGAAGGGTCACTGGGAAAAAAAATTTAAAGTCGGGATTAAGCTTATTTTCTCATTCCTAAACCTTGATTGGCCGATGTGAGTTTAATACATAGTTTATGGGTAGTTTTTAATATAAAATTACTGAAAATGAAGGGATTATGTTGAAAAACCCAGGGTTTGGTAAAAATTGGATTAGACCACAAAATTCATTATGGAATTGAGTATAATTATATATGAGTTCGTAAGGTCATGAGTAACATTTATCTATGAATTTTTTTCGAATCCAGGCATGTGGGCTTGGGGTGACTTTTATGAACTTTCCGAATAAGGTTGAAAAATTACTCTAAATTATGAACTTTTGAGTATATATTGACTAGTTTGTACGTCTGTTGACTAGTTTCAGGTTGCTCCGCGTATTTCGAGTCTACTAGTGTGGTTGAGGGCCGAATAAAGGACTTTGGAGCAAAGGTAACTCTCTTTCTTAATCTTGTAAAAGGAAATTATCCCCCAGGTTCTGTAGTTGTTATTTGCTACTTGTTGTGGGTGTTATGTAAGCACGAGGTGACGAGAATCCGTATGTAGCTAAAATCATGTTTTTTTCCGGGTAGACTTAGGACTTAGCCATGCAATATTTGTACTACTTGAAATCAACTTGTTAGTTTAATTACTTAACTTTATACTTGAAATTTGATTAGAGATTGTGTTGGGCCAAACTTCATTACCTTGAGTTTTGGAGCAATACTTAACTGTTAGTAAAAGTCATGTTTCCTTTACGTGCCCATCCTTATGTTGTAATTGTTTGACCCCTAATTTGAAGAGTTTCTCGATTCCTATGGATCGGACTGTATGCCTCGGCAGTTATATGAATTAGTATTATGGATCGGGGCATACTATCTCTGTAGTATATTTGAGATGCATCTATGTTTCGCGCCGGTTGACCCTCGGTAGTGTAGAATATTATTATTGTTGGCCCAAGAAAGGAAATAGTTTTGAAGATTGACAAAGGAACTCAGAGATGAACCAGGTCCATCACAGGTGACATAGACGAGCAGATTCAAAGGCACATGAGATGCACATGCATGAGATAAACGTATTCTGGTGAAATTGAGATATTTTCTGATCGAAAAGATTGCAAAAATGAAAAAGGAGAAGGACTCCTTACTCAATAAGAACAGACCCAAGATAAGGAAGGATTTAGGAGTTGAGTTTGACTAGAACTCTTCCACCAAGGAAGAATAGCATCAGAATTCTAGTAAATCTCTTATCTACTAAATCCTATATATATTGCAGAATGTTCTTATTGTAAAGATACGCACAAAAGCAGAAATTTATCAAGAATTGAGAGCAAAGTTCGTGAGGAAATTTTGCAAGCAGCTCGAGTCAAATTGGAGAGTGCGAATCTGGAGCTACTTGAACCAGCTTCAACTGTTGTCTTTTAGTCTAGTTTATTGCAGTAGATGGGCTAAAATTGTACCTTTTTCACCTTTCTTAGAAGAAAATTGTACTAGGTACTTGAGTTGTATCATTGAAGTTAGAGCTAACTTGACGTAGTCACAACAGCTTGTGGCGTGTTGTTATAAGGGTTAGAGTTAATCCTTAGGTTTGCAAAAGTTTGTAAACTTTGTTTGTTGGCTCAGAGTTGTAGTGAAGTGTTTGGAGAAAATCCTACTGAGTAGTAGGTCGTGGTTTTTCACCTTTTGATCAAGGTGTTTTCCAGTAAAAATCTATGTGTTCTTTACTTTTCTGCATTTATTATTCCGCAACAGCAGGAGTTGGAACACATAGAAGAACTAGGTCCTTCTATCCAGTGCACGCGAAAATTGGACACCACACAAATCCCCCCCCCCCCCCCCTTGTGTGTGGTATTGATGTAGATAAACATAAATTGGTATCAGAGCAGGTTATCCCTGAAGAGGCTAACACCTTAGGAAGAGATCAAGATATGTTCACCACTTGGGAGCTGGGAAGGACAATCAACTGCTAAGCCTCCACTCTTAAATGGCCAATACTACTCTTGGTGGAAGAACAAAATGAAGGATCACCTAATTGGTGAAGATTATGAGCTGTGGGACATAGTTATTGACGGTCCCTTGGCCAACATGAAGAAGACTACTGAAGGTAGATGTACCAAAGACAGGAGCTGATTGCACTGCTGAGGTTTTAAGAAAGTGGGAGAAAAATGCTAAGGCCAAGAAGTGGCTTGTGTGTGGACTTGGTCTAGACGAGTACAACAGAATTCAAAGTTGTACTACTGCCAAGGAAATCTGGGCACTTTGCAAGTGGCTCATGAAGGAACACCTCAAGTGAAGAGGTCAAGAGGAACACTGTTATATTCTCAATATGAAAATTTCATTATGAAGGAAGGGGAAACCATCTAGGAGATGTATACAAGGTTCACAACACTGACAAATGTACCTAAGTCTCTTGGAAGGGTTATTCTTGAAGAAGACAAAGTTGAGAAGATTTTGACAAAGGTTCTTCCAGTCTCTTGGGAAAGCAAAATCACTGCTATTCAAGAATCAAAGAACATTGTGACTCTTAAGTTGGATGAGCTAATTGGAAATATCACCGCCTATGAACTTAGAAGGCAAACCATGAAGATGGATGCACCCAAGAAGGAAAGGAGTCTAGCACTCAAAATCACTGAAGGTGCTGATGTAGAGGAGGATGAAATGACCATGATCACAAAGGAGTTCAAGAAGTACCTAATGAGAGGAAAGTGTCCTTCAAGAAGTTGAAGCTACAACAAACCAAGGGTTCCTGAAAAACAAACCAATGAAGGGTGTTACAAGTGTGGAACGACTATTCACCACATCAAAAACTGCCCTAAATGGGAAATTGAATGGAAGAAGGAAAGAGCTGAACGAAGGAACAAGAAGAAGGAACATGTTCAATCCAAGAATAACAAAGGATCAACTATGGTTGCTGCCCGGGGAGAAAGCTCAGATGACGATTCATAGGATGAAGACGGAGATGAACAAGCACTTATGGCAATTGGAGAATCTGATGAGGAATTTGAGGTAAGTATAATTCATCTCAAAGACAAGATTAAATTTTTGTCTAAAGAAAGGCTATCTGAGTTACTCCTGAATTTCATTCATGAATCTGAGGATCTAAACAATGAAAAGAAACAACTGTCTAAGGAGTGTGTGATTTTGAAAGCTAAGTGCAAAAATCTGGAACTTAGGGCTTGTGAAAGTGATAGTAAAAATGCTGAGTTAAAGAACCGGGTTCATGAATTTGACACCACTGTCCTAGAGCTAAGATCTGAAAATCTAAAACTGAAATTAGGAACAGGTAAAAAGAAAGTTGATCATACACAACTCACATTAGAAGAAAACCTAGGAAAAATTAAAGACGAGTTGTACAAAAAAGATGAGCATATAAGAGTCCTTAAGGAGGATCTAAGCAAGGTTAAGCACGAGCTAGAAAGAACCTGTAAATGAAATAGGTCCTCCGATGCACTTTCATGGATACATGAACACCATAGTAGCTGTCGCGCCCCCTTTTTTCCCAACACTCCTTTCGGGGCCGGTCAAAGGTTTTATGACATTGGTTGGGGCAACTCATTCCTTTTGGGAAAGGGGTTTGCATGTTTCGAAGAGTCGCCACCTAACGATTTTAAGTTGTGTTAGGGAACCTATTAGGGGTTCATTTACAACTAAGTTTGACAACCAGAGACAGGGTAAGGGCTTGAAATTATCCTAAGGGGAAGGTGTTAGGTACTCCTCAGAATCCACAAGTGTGGTTCCCGGCCAAATAACATTTGTGAATTTGTACAACTAGCAAGTAAACAATTAATGTCCAAATAGCAGGGTATTTAAAATATTCATAGTCTAAGCACACATATGTTACTAGTTTGAAAATAGATAATAGATTTTTGAAAAGGATTATAGTCTAAACATGTCTACAGGGTAGGGGTATCCTAGGTTTGTTTGTAATATGGATCACATCAATGCAATACCCGGTATGACACTCCTCGAAGAGGGGCTACACGTGGTATTAGCGCGCCGGTCATCATATCCATATCTACCCTTTCCCACCCCGTAAAGGTAATTAGAGCGAGTGTTGGTCACAACCTCTATTGCATGCTGTTACCCGTCCCTTCCTATTAGTCCCGGAGGAGTTTATAACTTCTATCCTATGAGGGAGGTTCTAGGAAGACCCTCAGGCTTAAAGGTAAAATACTAAGGCGACATACAGAAAATAGATAGGACTGCAGATAAGGGGATAACATGTAAACAGGAAAGGGCTCAAGTACCTCCACGGATAATACAAAGAATCAGCATGACTCAAACACAGTTAAGGTCTTGGTTTTAATTCATATCCTAAAGCATGGTATCTAAGTGATAATAATAAAGAGGCAGATTTATTGCATAACTCAGAGAGGAAGTCTTAATCCATCTTTTGCCTACTTATTTTAAGCATGCTGATAGTTAGAAAACACATGAAAGAAGCGCATTCTAGTTTTTAACAGCCTTAATTAACTAAGGCTTGCCTAGGCATGGAATAATACTTAATTGTTACCGAAATTATTGAAAAACAGTGTAGGAGTTGTTTTACCTAAATCATGTTGTTCTAGGTTTTGCGAGAGACACAAGATTGTTTGCCAGTTTGTTTAAAACACGGGGGAGACTGTTTTATACCCTTTTCATGCATCAATAGTTTAATTAGGTGTGACTGCATGATTTTAGATGCAAATTCCTAAAGCAGGATTTCTAAATGCTCAACATGATTTCAAAATATGCAGGATTCCTAAGACATGATTTCTAGATGAACAAAAGGATTACTGAGTTGTTAAGCAGGATCTATGTAGCGGCAGTGTACATTTGTTGTCCTAGGAGCAGGATTTCTAAATGGTCAATGTATATACATGTCAATTGAGATGCTGAAATAGTAATCCTAAGAGCATGGTCTCTAGTGAAAGCAGTAGAATTTATAAAGGCACGGTTTCATATAGCATGAGTTATGAATGCATATGAGTAACAACTCTTTGTTGATGCCGTTTATTAACCTAAGAGCAGTATTTCTAAGTGATCACCATGAGCATGGATGAACAACAGACATGGAATCCTAGGAACATGATATCTAGTATGATTTTAATGAGCATGTTGGTCCTAACACATAGATACACATATGAACGATATAAAAGGCCTAAGGCATGATCTCTACTCAATGATAATTAGGTAATATATAGCTACCCTCCCCGTTTCACAAGCCATCCCCAATATTTGTTTACAATAATTATTACAAACCAAAATTGAAGGAATTACATAAACAGAAGAAAAATAAAAAGTTATCTATAGGGAGCCTGCAATATAGGCCCAGATCTCCATATTCTCAATGCCTGATTGTGTTTCACGGCCTTTCTCATAATCCGGGTGTGTCAGAGTTCCCTAAGGACCTCAAGGGATCCCAAGCAGTGCTCACACCCAGATTTCATAGCCATAGTAGAGTAAGTGTAGTGTGGAAGGGCCAACCTTAGTGTGTCAGAGTTCAGAGGGAGATCAAGGGTCCCAAAGTAGTCACACACTAAGGGGGCAGAACTTAAGGGTCTAAGAGTAGAGTGAGAGTGCTTGACATAGTTTTGAAAAGGTTTTAGTAGAAAAGTGATTTGAAAAGAGACTTGTTAAAATATAGTTTTGTAAAAATAAAGTAGAACTGAACTTAGTAAAACAACTTTGAAGGGAGCAGGATAATTGACACACAATAGACCAAACACAGAACCAAAATAGGTTTAGTAAAATTCACAGATCACAGACCCAAGACAGGTTCACTACCACAAACATTCACCCACGGGTAGTGGGGGACTGGGAACACATAGAGCACATAATGGTGAACATATAATAGGCAAAGGTCTTTTGCACTTGGTGCAGATAGTAGGACATAGATTCAGGAGCATAATTACAGAACAGTAATACCTTAGAGGACTCATGGGATTAGGAGATAGTATAGGTTTATACTAAACATCAAAACAACTAAAGGTAGCAAATCAGTAGAGGCATGCCTTAACTAAACAACCAGTACACAAGTATAGAAATAGAGTAGAATCATATTGAGACAGGATATGAGTTCATGATAACCTGCTAAACATAAAAAGGTAAGACATAACTTGGCATACTAGATGAAGCAATGGGGCAAAGAGTTTAATTGCATGTTGAACAACAAAACATTAGATAGAAGCATATTAGAAACACAATGAATTGAAACTGCAAAAGAAACATATTGGTTTGGGAACTTGAATTGAAATTAGAACATACCAGTGAAGAGGACAATAAACACAAAGTAGAGGATAGGAGAACACAATAGTTAGCCTTGGCTTGCAGGCGGCTAACTTAGAACAGTAACAGGTAACACAGAAAGAGAGCAGAAAGCTTTTAGTTGTGAGAGAGAGAGCTATTGAACCAGAATGTGTTCCTCCTTAAGACTGTTAATGAGAGTAGTATATATAATTGTTTGAAGATAGGTAATATAAGGTAAGAATCAGAATGTCAAGTAACTATGGAACTCAAAAAAAAATCAATTAGTGTAAAATCAGTACAAGTACTCCCTCAATTAAGAGAGTTAATTTCAAACGGTCAGAATATGTAGCAAGTAAGAAAATAAATCATATACAACAAATAAGGAAAGACTTAAAATATAGTAGGTATAGAGTAAGAAATTGGGGTCAGGTTCATAAGGTCTTAATTAAGGAAATAATCGATTGACAGTGTAGTCAATCATGTAATAAGGCAAGAAATAAACCAAAGGTCGGAAATTAGTAAAGATATTATCACAGGAAATAAATAAATAATCAATCACAGGAAAATTAGGGATTCAAATAAGAGTAGTACTGATTTAGGAATCAACACATATTACACGGAATAAACACGTAATGTGCGAGAATCAGAAACCCTAGTAATTAAAATAGGGTAAAATCGCACGGAATTAGGGATTTACATAGATCATAACATGAATTACTGAATAAGCATAATACAAGCATGAGAAGTAAAGATTCAGAGGTATCGATGAACAAAAAATAGAGTAGACCCACATAATAAGCAGGGATAAAAGCAGCCGGAAACCCTAATAAGAAGACATGGGGTAAAAATCACGAAATTACAGAGTATTCATGAGAACATAATGAACATAATAGAACAGGTAAGCCTATTATCGAAAACAAACTCACAGCCACAAATTAAAGACCTGACTTTGGGGTTTTTAACGAAATAACTCAGACACAAAGGGAAAAAGCTCGAATAAAGCTTAAACGTAATAAAACTCATAAGATAATACTTAAAATCTGAAGGGAAATCATTTTTGAAAAGAGGTTTGAAAACCCTAGTTAGAAGGTGAAGAGTCACTTCATGAAAATCGGAAAACCTTTTTGAAAACACCAAAAATAGCTCAGAATAAGCCAAGATCTGTTATACATCTATGAAAATCAGAGGTTGATAGTAAGGGTTTCATAGAGACAACCCAAAGAGAAGGAGAACCAGCTAAAGAACCACTGGTTCTAGCCGAAAAATGAGGAAATCTTACTCGGGCGACCGTAGATGGCCGGAGAACAGCATGAAAGGCCATAGGTGGGAGTTGAACCACTGCAGGTTCTCTTGAGGGCCTCAAGACAGTGTCAAACCGGTGTGGGAGGAGAGACATAGGCTAGGAGTGGTGGTGAGACCGTCATGGTCACCGACGAAGCGGTGGCCGACAAGAGGAGCTAGGTTTAGCAGAGAGAGCTTGAGAGAGATAAGGGGAGAGGGCGACAGAGTGTAATGAGAGAGTGAGAGGGGAAATGAGGGTTTGGGGGGTAGGTCATAGGATTAAATTAGGTAAGAATTAACCTGGACCGTTGATCAAAATGATCAACGACCAGGATTTGGGCGGAGTTGGATCGGGTATTGTTAGGATTTGGGCCTGTGGTTTTGGGCTAGCTTAATTGAGGTTGGGTCTGTTGGGTTGTGTAATTGGGTTAGGGGTCCGGGTAAATTGGGGTTAATTGAGAATTAAAGTGGCTAAAAGTTAAATACCTATAAAAATAGCTAAATATTTAATAAAAATGGCCAATAATTACATAAAATGAAATTGAGGCTAAATAAATGAAATTAAAATGATTAATTAGTATTAAAAACAAAAAAATGACTGATTATCGAGTAAAAATAGCACAAAATATATAATTAGGCGGTAATTGCAAAGTTATTGCAATTATAGCCAAATAATACCAATTTGGCTAATTTGTGAAATAATTAAATCTTAATAGAATAAAAAATAATATATTAAGCCAAGGAGTATTTTGAAATCATTTGTAATGCAATTTATGATTAATTATTGGAGATAAAAATACTGGATAAATTAGAATAAATTAATAAAAATATTGAAAAATTATAGAAAAATACCAATTGTTATAAAAACTGATTTGAAGATATATATATGCAAAACTAAAAACAATTGGAGGAAAAATTGGGTATCAACAACTGCCCTTCTTTACCCGAGAAGGATGAAAGAGTTGTCGGGTAAAGATATGATTGCCAATTTTGACCGAGGGAAACCGTTTGAAGAGTTTTAGGCCGCACCCTGGTTTATGAGTTACCTACATATCTCTGGTTCTTACAGGAATTAAGTCGTATGTAGTTCAGGAGTCATCAACGAAGTATCCCGATGAAGTTTTTTATAAGAACGGAAGCAACATATAGGGCTGGATGAATGAACAGTTTACGGGATGGTTAGGAAACTGGAGCGGGGCCGCTCCTGCTAGGGTGGCTGTTGCTTGCAGATGGAGACAATGCTTAGTTTCAGAAGGTAGAAAGGTAGACTTATGCAAAAATGCAGATGCATATGGAGACAGTTCTTAGTCTCGGAAGGCAGAAAGGTAGCCTTATGCAAAATGCAAGTGCAAATAGAGACAATGCTTAGTCTCGGAAGGCAGAGTAGTAGCCTTATGCAAGAATGACAATAGAAATTCTTAGCTTATAATATGTTGCAGTATTGTGACCGTTGCGAGCATTGCGATTATGAAGCATTGTTCTTGCTGATAATAAATGTTGGCATGTGCGACTGTTTTGAGAATCTTATCTTCAAATAATATCTGTCCTTCGGCGGATAGTGTCTTTTGGGCTTTTGGTAATATTTGCGCCTGTGACCAAAGAAAAATTGCGAGTTTTGTAAACGAGGAGGTTAGTTCGTATTCCCGCTGGCTTTGCTTGATTCGTTCGGCTTGATTTGATGATACCATTCGTATCATCGGGGTAGCGTTAGATAAACAAAGATTTTTCAAAAATAAGTATGCATGATTTTATAAAAGTATGACATAATGTATATTTAAAATAGTTTGGCTGAACCGACGACCGTGACACGATTCAAGACATTGCAACCTCTCCTGCTACGGAATTTTGAGGGTCCTTCTCAAAATTCTGCCCTATTTTTATCGGTTAACGCTTCTAACTGTTGCTCGTGTGGCGATCGGCTGAAATTACTTCGGAATTTTGAGGGTCCTCCTCAAAATTCTTCCCCAATTTCCAATTGCGGGGAAAAATGAAAATTGTATTGAATTGTGACCGAACCCATAGGGCTGCCTATGTATCCCCTCTTAAACGGGAATTAGGTAAGCCGTAGTTCAATTTACATCATATAAGGAAAGCATAAAGATTACACATAGTAGCGTTTGACCGCATCTGAATTGATTGGCTTTGGCCAGACTTCTCCGTCCATTTCTGCGAGTATAAGCACTCCTCCTGTCAGCACTCGGTGAACCATGTATGGGCCTTGACTGTTAGGAGAGAACTTCCATTTGGCTTCATCTTGATGTGGAAAAATCTTCTTTAACACCAGCTGCCCTGGTGCAAATGATCTCGGCTTGACTCTTTTGTTGAAGGCTCTGGACATTCTATTCCGGTAAAGTTGACCGTTACATACCGCATTCATTTTCTTTCCATCTATGAGGGCTAGTTTCTCATAACGGTTCTTTACTCACTCTGCATCATTGAGCTCAGCTTCTTGTATGATCCTTAAGGAAGGAATTTCTACCTCAGCAGGAGTGACAACCTCTGTACCATAAACCAGCATATAGGGAGTTGCCCCGGTTGATGTACGGATTGTGGTGCAATATCCCAGTAAAGCAAATGATAACTTCTCGTGCCACTGCTTGTGCTTCTCTATCATCTTCCTTAATATCTTCTTGATGTTTTTGTTGGCGGCCTCTACAACTCCATTCATCTGAGGTCGGTAGGCTGTGGAATTCTTGTGTTTGATTTTGAAAGTCTCACACATAGCTTTCATTAGGTCATTGTTGAGATTAAAACCATTGTCGGTGATGACTGACTATGGGACTCCGCATCGACAAATAATGCGGCCGCGGACAAAGTCGGCCACGACCTTCTTAGTTATTGCTTTGTAGGATGTCGCTTCGACCCATTTGATGAAATAATCAATGGCTACTAGGATGAACCTGTGTCCGTTGGAGGCCGCATGCTCGATTGGTCCAATAATGTCCATTCCCCAAGTGGCGAACGACCACGGTGAGCTTGTGGAATTAAGCTCGTTTGGAGGTACCTTTATCATGTCTGCATGTATCTGACAGCGGTGGCATTCTGGACATACTGGATGCAGTCCGTTTCCATAGTCATCCAAAAGTAACTAGCCCGGAGTATCTTCTTTTCTAAAACAAAACCATTCATATGGGGGCCGCAGGTCCCAGCATGAATTTCCTCTAGTAGCTTGGATGCTTGCTTTGCGTCGACACATCTTAATAGTCCCAAATCGGGATTCCTCCTATACAGGATTCCTCCGCTATGAAAGAAGTTGTTGGACAGTCTCTGAAGTGTGCGTTTCTGAGTATGATTTGCAAGCTCTGGGTACTCTCCTTTTGCTAAGTATTCCTTGATGTCATGACACCAAGGCTTTTCGTCTGCTTCTTCTTCGACATGGCCACAGTAAGCTGGTTTGTTATGGATCTTCACTGGAATGGGATAAATGAAATTCTTGTCTGGATGCTGAATATTAGACGATAGAGTAGCCAAAACATCGGCGAACTCATTCTGGATTCTGGGGACATGCCGAAATTCTATCTTTGTGAACTTCTTTCTTAATTCCTGCACGTGGTGCAGGTACGACAGTATCTTGGAATTCTTGGTAGGCCATTCTCCTTGTACCTGATGTACCAACAAATCTGAGTCACCAATCACTAACAGCTCCTAGACGTTCATGTCAATGGCCATGTTGATCCCTAAGATGCAGGCTTCGTATTCCGCCATATTGTTGGTGCAAGGGAATCTGAGTTTGGCATATACTGGATAGTGTTGACTAGTTTCTGATATCAGGACAACTCCAATGCCGACTCCCTTTAAATTCGTCGCTCTGTCGAAGAATAGTCTCCAACCGTCATAGGACTCTGTAATGTCTTCTCCTATGAATGATACCTCTTCATCGGGAAAATACATTTTCAGAGGTTCGTACTCTCCATCCACAGGGTTTTCAGCTAGATGGTCTGCTAATGCCTGTCCCTTGACCGCTTTCTGAGTCACATAGACAATGTTGAACTCACTTGGCAGGATTTTCCACTTGGTCAGCTTGCCAGTGGGCATGGGCTTCTGGAAGATGTATTTCAAGGGATCCATCATCGATATGAGATATGTGGTGTAGGCACAGAAGTAATGCCTCAGCTTCTGAGCTACCCAAGTCAAAGCACAACAGGTGCGTTCCAATAGAGAATACCGAGCCTCGTACCGAGTGAACTTCTTGCTGAGATAATAAATAGCTTACTCCTTCCTTCCTGTTTCATCGTGCTGCCCCAGAACGCAGCCGAAAGCTCTATCTAACACTGCAAGGTAGAGTAGTAAAGGTCTACCTGGATCAGGTGGTACTAGAACTGGTGGTATTGACATGTATTCCTTAATTCTATCGAAGGCCCTTTGGCAATCATCAGTCCACTTGGTCGCGACATTCTTCAACATCTTGAAGATAGACTCACATATAACTGTAGACTGTGCTATGAACCGGCTGATGTAGTTAAGCCGTCCCAAGAAACTCATCACATCTTTCTTGTTCCTTGGAGGTGGTAATTCTTGAATGGCTTTGACCATTGACGGATCTAGTTCTATCCCTCGGCGGCAGACAATGAACCCGAGCAACTTATTGGCAGGAACCCCGAATGCACACTTCACGGGATTCAGCTTCAGATTGTATTTCTGCAACCTATTCAAAAACTTCCTCAGATCTTCTATGTGACCAGTGGCTTTCCTGGACTTGATAATAACATCATCCACATATACCTCGATCATATCGTGGAAGATAGTGGTCATAGCCCTCATATAGGTGGCCCCAGCATTATTCAGGCTTAACGGCATCATCTTATAGTAGTATACTCCCCACGACGTAATGAAAGCCGTTTTCTCATCCATCCAGATCTGATGATAACTAGCGAAGCAATCCACGAATGATTGTAGCTCATGCTTGGCACAATTGTCAATCAGGAAGTGTATGTTAGGCAAGGGGAAGTCATCTTTCAGACTGGCCCGGTTGAGATCCCGGTAGTCGAGACAGACTCTAACCTTCCCATCTTTCTTTGGTACTGGCACAATGTTAGCTAACCAGGTCGGGTACTCAACTACCCTGAGAACCTTGGCGTTGATCTGCTTGGTAACTTCTTCCTTGATTTTCAAACTCATGTCGAGCTTGAACTTTCAGATCTTTTTCTTGATTGGCAGACACATTGATTCAGTTGGTAATTTGTGAGAAACAATAGACGTACTGAGGCCAGCCATGTCTTCGTACGACCATGCAAATATATTTGCGTATTCCTTGAGAAATTTGGTGTATTCTTTCTTCTCTGACGGTGACATGTGAATGCTGATTCGAGTTTCCTTGACATTTTCTGAATCTCCCACGTTGACAATTTCGGTCTCGTCCAGGTTGGACTTAGGTCAGTTCTCAAAACTCTAAACTTTTTTGACAATCTCGTTAGGTATATCATCCTCTTCTGAATCAATGTTCGTTTGTTGCGTTGTCTCGTTGCATGTCACAGTCATTGGTTCATCAAGACAAGTAGTAGTAATGCTGTATAGATAGAGTAGTGAGAGAAAAACAACAGTAATAAATATTGATTCATAAAAACTTAAAAGCGCTTTTGATAAATTGAATAAAAGTTTTGAACATTGAAGATCTTATTGCAGGAATTGAAAATGCAAAAAGTAAATCATTTAGTAAAAACAATGAACAATGCTTGTTTTAGCCTTGCTACCCCGAGGCTCGTCGGGCTCTGGCTGTTCTTACGGTCCAATTCTTGATATATGCCCCTTTTCTCACGGCGTGTATGGAAGGGCTTTCCTCCCCCTCCTCCTCGAGAATAACACAACAATCCATGTCACTGTCTTCCAAGAACAAATTCCTCAACGCTGCAAGTGCCTCTTCTTCCTCTGACCCATAAATAATGCCGGCTTGCTGAAAGGTGTGCTCTAGATGTGGTATTGGATGTTCCAAAGGGTAATAAGGAACGCGCCAATGTGGTGACCAGTTCTTGAATTTTTCCCAAGTATATTCGTATCCCAGACCGAAGGTGGTGCCATGTTTCTTGATTTTTATGGGTTTGGAGATTCCTTGGAGGTTCTTGCCGAGCCCTTTGCCTGGATCGTATCCTTTTTAGTTCAGTATACTCTCGATTTTGCTATCCCACCATTTGTCTTTGCCAATAGCATTGACCCGTTCAATATGGTGGTAAGTTTCCCCACCCAGCTTCCTTCTTCCTTCGACCACTGGAATAGTCTGGCGATTGTATATAGGGTTTCTTCCATCGCCATGAATTATTACCTATTGGTGATTCCATTCAAAATTTACTGCCTGATGAAGCGTTGATGCTATGGCCCCAGCAGCATGTATCCATGGCCGTCCTAATAGCAAGTTGTAGGACGCTGATACATCTATTACTTGAAAGTCAACTTCGAACCAAGTTCGTCCCATCTACAAGCACAAGCTAATCTCGCCAATAGTGGACCTCTGAGAGCCATCAAAATCTTTCACATTTATCGCCCCATCTCTTATCTCATGCATCCCTTTACCCAATTTCTTGAGCGTTATCAACGGACATATATTGAGACTGGATCCTCCGTCGATCAGAATTCTGGTGATGAAATAGTCTTTGCATTGCACAGTGATGTGCAGAGCTTTTTTGTGACCTAGCCCCTCAGGTGGCAGCTCGTCCTCATGAAAGGTGATCTTATGACTTTCCAACACTTGTCCCACCATATTGGCCATTTACCCACTAGTGATACTATTCGGCACGTACGCTTCATTCAACACTTTCAACAAAGCATTTATATGCGCCTCTGAATTTTGCAGTAGGGAAAGAATGGATATCTAAGCTGGCGTCTTGTTCAACTGGTCGATGAAAGAATACTCCTTGGCCAGTACTTTCCTCTAGAGGTCGTCTGGACCTGTCTCGATAATGGGTGGCCTGTTGGAAGCTTGCTTGCTTGATTCAACCAGATGTTCAGGCATGTAGACTCTGCCAGTTCTTGTCATACCCCGTGCCGCAGTAGCTTCCTCAATCTTGACCTTTCCCCTTCTTCTTGCCTCAGCCACATAATCCCATGTCACAACATTTTTATAGAAGGGTGGCGTGGTTGATATTTCCACTGTAATCGGTGCAGCTACCCTTAATTCGAATGGAACATGTGCCTTAGGTGGCAGAACTGCAACCTCAAATGGTGCGAGTACAGTTGCCAGTGGCATGACTTCAACCTCAATTGGTGTCGGTGTTTTTGCGGGTGGCGCTGCTTCAAATTTAAGAGGTACAGACATATCCACCTCAGCATCCTTGGATGGCTGAATTTGGACTATGATTGGGTTGAGAGTAACCATTGGTTTCTTTGGGTCATCTCCTTCTACGATCAACCCGATTGAACCCTCGTGATCTCAATCTTCTTCGATTTCAATCATGTTGATGCCTCCACCTTTATGGTCTTGAAGAGGGTTTTTGCGGACGTTTGGAGCGGATTTCTTTGCCACAATGATCTTGTTATCAATCAAGGATTGTATCTTGTCCTTCAAAGAGCGGCATTCATCGATGGTGTGTCCTTTCATGCCGGAGTGGTATGCACATGACTTGTTTAGGTTAACCCACTGGAAGGATTCTCAAGGGTCACGGCGGGGATGGGGGAGACATAACCAGCAACCTTTAGTTTCTCATACAGCTGGCCGATCGGTTCGGCGATGGAATTGTATTGCTTTAGAGGTTTGCGATAAAAATTAGGCAGGGGTCTAGGGAAATTTTGGTGTGCAGGGGGTGATTGATAATGGGATGGCTGAGAGTTGTAAGTGTGGTAAATAGGAACGGGTTGGGAGTATCTGGGTGAAGTAGGTTGATATGTAGGTAGTGGAGATTATTGGTAGGTTAGTGGTGCTTGGTATGTGGTGAGGGTGCTTGGTAATTTGGGGTCGGTTGATATGTGAGTGGAGGTGTAGGGTAGGTTTGGTATTTAAGTGGAGATTTGGTTCTTTGTGCAACTATCACGGCTCCCACGTCCCTTTTGTAGCTTGCAAAGCCTCAAAGTTTGTGACAATACCACTTTTAATACCTTCTTCGATTCTTTCACCTAATTTGATAATGTCGGAGAACTTGTGTTCTCTATCATCATCAACCACTTATAGTATTGTGGATCTTGAGCGCGGACGAAGAACTTATTCATATGTTCCTCATCCAAGGCAGGCCTAACCTTAGCAGCTTCGGACCTCCGGCGAGTAGCATACTCGCGAAATGTTTCCGTGGGCTTCTTCTTCAAATTCTGGACGTATAACACATCTGGTGCGTTCTCTTTATTAAACCTGAATCTATCCATGAAGTCAGATGCCATGCTCACCCAATTCGACCACTTCCTGGGATCTTGGCTGATGTACCATGATAGTGCATCTCCTTTCAAGCTTCTCATAAATAGCTTCATGCGGATCCTCTAATCCTTCCCCACTCCAACAAGCTTGTCATAGTAGGTCCTCAGATGGACCCTTGGATCACCTGTACCATTAAACATTTCGAACATAGGAGGTTTGTACCCCTCGGGCAGTTCGACATCGGGCTGTATGTAGAGGTCCTCATAGTTCAGCCCCTCGATTCCCTTGCTTCCCTCAACGCCTTGAACCCGGTTGGTCAGCTTCTTAAGTTCCTCAACAAAGTTCCTGATAATCAGATCCTTTCCACCATACTCGGGTGTGTATGATATAGGTTGGGTGGAGTGTGGCATAGTCTCCACGTAGATGGGGTTATTGTGGTGGCCTGGTGTATGGGTGTAGAAATGGTCGTTTGTGGAGTTCTGAGGTTCTGGGATAAGTAGTGGAGTGTTATTTTGAGTATAGCAGGTGTTACATTGTGTTGGGAGGGTTTGGTTCGTTGGTGGAGTGGCATGAGGATGAGCTGCGGGATGATTTTGCTGTTTGGGATGTATTGAGGAGGTGTAGGATTCTGGATGTTAGGGAAGTTGACGTCCGGGACGCTGAGGGTGAATGATAGGTTTGGCAAATTTCGAACCTAATTAAGCTCTTCTTAGAATTTTAACAACTTTTGTTCAAGTTGTGACATAGTTTCACTTGGAACCCGAATACCCTAGCCATCAGTGGCCTCTACCCGTTCAACTGTGTTCTCCTTTCTGGTGTTGCTTGAATCTTCCATTTTCTTCTTGCCTTTGGGAGGACTAGGAAGATGAGAGGGTGGAGGGCCCCTGGATCTTGTGAGATACGATGATGATGCCTGAGTGCACGAACTAACCTTTGGGGAGAGGAATAATAAAAGAACAAAAATAAAAACAAAAGGTAACCAAGTCAGTGAGGATTATGAAAAAGTATTGCAGTATTTAAACACATAGTGCGGGAATTTAAAGTGTGTCCTAATTTGGAAACCTCTTTGTGCCCGAGGTAGGACTAGAGACAAATTGATTTGGAGAACTTGAAATGCTAAATGCCTCATTTCATTAATAAAAATAGACGAATCCCAAAACGACACTAAATAAGCAAGAAATAAAGTCACTAATGGCCATTGGCCTTATTACATCGATAAACCAAAAAAGACATTCCTATCTACTTGGCCCCAGAAGGACCTTCCCCATACTCGGCATTCGTTGCTCCCTCGAACATATTCCCCATCTCGCGAAGTCCTGGAAATAGGTATGCTCGGTCTAGATGCCCACCTTCGTCCCCTTCATCCTTTTGACACTCTTCGACCCTCTTGAGGAATTTACCCTCCAGCTCGACTATGCCTCGTTCCTAGTAACCTAGCTTTCTATTTGCACTGACAGCTATGTCTTTCCACTCTTCAATCAACTTCTTGTTGGACTCGTGTATCTCGCGGTGCCCATCCTCACATTCGCGGATCTTCTTGCGCAACTGATTATACTTGACCCGAGCCTGGGCTTTTTTGTCTATGATCCTGTGACCTCGGATGAACCCTGGCTTGCCCAGACCATCCCAATTGTCTTCCAACCAACCCGAATAGAAAGGGTTGCAACCATCGTGATATCTGTCTGGCTAAATGGTGTCTTTCTTATAGTGCCACATGTGTTGAGCGTGGCACTTGTGAGGACTATCGTCATTCTGAAAGTCAGCCCGGAAATGACTCATCTTGTCGACCCTTGGTATGACTTGTTTCCTACCCGCTTGTCTCATAACCCGGAGGTGGACGTAAGGGTATGTTCCTCTCAGACCAATCAGTATCAAGAATGGTGCATCTCTGGATCGGACGATGAACTCATCTGTTGGAAACCACTCGAACATCCATTGGACTTGTTCCTCAGTCAGATTATCGAAGAACTCGACCCACTCTTTGGCATTCTCAGGCTGAGCAAACATGTCAGGGATGTAAGTCATTCGCTTTGGATTGTGGAAAGCAATGTGGTCATTCCGCGCCCTTCGCTGAAAGTCTTGTCGGTACTAGCCCTTTTGAAGATGTTCCAAAAGCTAGAGTTGTAGTAATAAGTTGCAGCCCTCGAAGTGTTTTGCTCCTCTTTGGAATTATTCCAAGGCTCGATACATGTCTGAAATAATCATGGGAACGATGCTGAAAGTTTGCCCACCAATTACCACCATTAATGTCTTGGTTACCATAGCCAGCCTAGTATGGATTCTTTCTTTCTTCATCGGAAATACAATCAGACCTAGGAAGAAAACCATGAAAACGAACACCGTACGGTGAATGTGTCCCAAGGATGTGATGGCGAATTCATCATGGAAGGTACGATATGACTTGTTGTGGCCGTACCTTTCATACAAGTAGTCCAAAGGGATGTATGATTCCTTCAGACACCCTAATTCTGCGTTCTTCCTTAAACCCATCATTTTTAAGAAACCTTTGCCTGGGCGGTTCTCAGGCATTAGCAAACCCGGAGTTTTCAAAACTAGCCCGACCAATCCTCTTATTTCCTCTAATAATGGTGTCATTTCGATGTCCCTAAAGCGGAAGATAACCCTTTCACAATCCCAGAACAGGGTGGCAACCTCTATGATCATATTGTTAGGCTGGATGTCCAGGAGGGATGGCAGATTGCCCAGATATTTCTTGACTAGTGCTTGTCACTAGAATGTGGATCTTCCCACCAATTCAGCAATTTTTGGTGTATGTTGGTGACCATACCGAATCTGGGGACTTCGTCCCTCATATTTCTGCAAGGCAAATAGGATTAGACCCTAACCCCCACCAGACTCGTCCATTTGACATCAATGATTAACATGTAAGCATTTAGTTGTCTAAATAAATGCACAGAACGTGATGATGTCCATTGGGATTTATGGAAACCCGGTGGACTTTGGACAAGGCTATCCTAAAGGCTATTGTGCGGACGACACGTTAGGCTGGCTAGGTTTGACCATGATTTTAGATGCAGATTCCTAAAGCAGGATTTCTAAATGCTCAACATGATTTCAAAATATGCAAGATTCCTAAGACATGATTTCTAGATGCACAAAAGGATTACTGAGTTGTTAAGCAGGATCTATGTAGCAGCAGTGTACATTAGTTGTCCTAGGAGCAGTATTTCTAAATGATCAATGTATATACATGTCAATTGACATGCTGAAATAGTAATCCTAAGAGCATGGTCTATAGTGCAAGTAGCAGAATTTATAAAAGCATGATTTCATAGAGCATGAGTTATGAATTCATATGAGTAACAACTCTTTATTGATGCAGTTTATTAACCTAAGAGCAGTATTTCTAAGTGATCACCATGAGCATGGATGAGCGGAAGACATGGAATCCTAGGAACATGATATCTAGTATGATTTTAATGAGCATGTTTGTCCTAACACATGGATACACATATGAACGATATAACAGGCCTAAGGCATGATCTCTACCTATTGATAATTAGGTAATATATAGCTACCCTCCCCGTTTCACAAGCCATCCCCAATATTTGTTTACAATAATTATTACAAACCAATATTGAAGGAATTACATAAACAGAAGAAAAAATAAGAAGTTATCTATAAGGAGCCTGCAATATAGGCCCAGATCTCCATATCCTCAATGCCATATTGTGTTTCACAACCTTTCTCATAATCGGGGTGTGTCAGAGTTCCCTAAGGACCTCAAGGGATCCCGGGCAGTGCTCACACCCAGATTTCATAGCCATAGTAGAGTAAGTGCAGTGTGGAAGGGCCAACCTTAGTGTGTTAGAGTTCAGAGGGAGATCAAGGGTCCCAAAGAAGTCACACACTAAGGGGGCAGAACTTAAGGGTCTACGAGTAGAGTGAGAGTGCTTGACAAGTTTTGAAAAGGTTTTAGTAGGAAAATGATTGGAAAAGAGACTTGTTAAAATATAGTTTTGTAAAAATAAAGGAGAATTGAACTCAGTAAAACAACTTTGAAGGGAGCAGGATAATTGACAAACAATAGACCAAACACAGAACCAAAATAGGTTTAGTAACATTCACACATCACAAACCCAAGATAGGTTCAATACCACAAACATTCACCCAGGGGTAGTGGGGGACTGGGAACACATAGAGCACATGATGGTGAACACATAATAGGCAAAGGTCTTTTGCACTTGGTGTAGATAGTAGGACATGGATTCAGGAGCATAGTTACAGAACCAGTAATACCTTAGAGGACTCATGGGATTAGGAGATAGTATAGGTTTATACTAAACATCAAAACAACTTAAGGTAGAAAATCAGTAGAGGCATGCCTTAACTAAACAACCAGTACACAAGTATAGAAATAGAGTAGAATCATATTGAGACAGCTTATGAGTTCATGAGAAAATGTTGAACATAAAAAGGCAAGACATAAGTTGGCATACTAGATGAAGCAATGAGGCAATGAGTTTAGATGCATGTTGAACAACAAAATAGTAGATAGAAGCATATTAGAAACACAATGAATTGAAACACCAAAATAAACATATTGGTTTGGGAACTTGAATTGAAATTAGAACATACCGGTGAAGAGGACAGTAAACACAAAGTAGAGGATAAGAGAGCACAATATTTAACCTTGGCTTGCAGCCGGCTAACTTAGAACTGTAACATGTAACACAGAAAGAGAGCAGAAAGCTTTTAGTTGTGTGAGAGAGAGTTATTCAACCAGTATGTCTCCTCCCTAAGACTGTTAATGAGAGTAGTATATATAATAGTTTAAAGCTAGGTAAAATAAGGTAAGAATCAGACTGTCCAGTAATTACGGAACTCAAAAAATTAATTAGTGTAAAATCAGTACAAGTACTCCCTTAATTAAGGGAGTTAATTTCAAACGGTCAGAATAGGTAGCAAGTAAGGAAAGAAATCATGTACAACAAATAAGGGAAGACTTCAAATATAGTAGGTACAGAGTAAGAAATTGGGGTCAGGTTCATAAGGTCTTAATTAAGGAAATAATCAATTGACAGTGTAGTCAATCATGTAATAAGGCAAGAAATAAAACAAAGGTCGGAAATTAGTAAAGATATTATCACAGGAAATAAATAAATAATAAATCATAGGGAAATTAGGGATTCAAATAAGAGTAGTACTGATTTAGGAATCAACACAAATTACACGGAATAAACACGTAATGTGCGAGAATCAGAAACCCTAGTAATTCAAATAGGGTAAAATCACACAAAATTAGGGATTTACATAGAGCATAACATGAATTACTGAATAAGCATAATACAAGCAGGAGAAGTAAAGATTCAGAGGTATCGATGAACAAAAAATAGAGTACAACCACATAATAAGCAGGGATAATAGCAGCCGGAAACCCTAACAAGCAAACATGGGGTAAAAATCACGAAATCACATAGTATTCATGAGAACATAGTGAACATAATAGAACAGGTAAGCCTATTATCGAAACCAAACTCAAAGCCAAAAATCAAAGCCAAGACTTTGGGGGTTTTAACGAAATAACTCGGACACAAAGGGAAAAAGCTCGAATAAAGCTTAAACGTAATAAAAATCATAAGATAATACTTAAAATCTTAAGGGAAATCATTTTTGAAAAGAGGCTTGAAAACCCTAGTTAGAAGGTGAAGAGTCACTTCATGAAAATCGGAAAACCTTTTTGAAAACACCAAAAATAGCTCGGAATAAGCCAAGATCTATTATAGATCTATGAAAATCAGAGACTGATAGTTAGGGTTTCATAGAGACAACCCAAAGAGAAGGAGAATCGGCTAAAGAACAACTGGTTCTAGCCGAAAAATGAGGAAATCTTACTCGGACGACCGTAGATGGACGGAGAACGACATGAAAGGAAATAGGTGGGAGTTTAACCGCTCCTGGTTCTCTAGAGGGTCTCAGGATAGTGTCAAACCGGCGTGGGAGGAGAGCCATAGGCTAGGAGTGATGGTGAGACCGCCATGGTCACCAGCGAAGCGGTGGCCGGCGAGAGGAGCTAGGTTTAGTAGAGAGAGCTTGAGAGAGATGAGGGGAGAGGGCGGTGGAGTGTAATGAGAGAGTGAGAGGGAAAATGAGGGTTTGGGGGGTAGGTCATAAGATTAAATTAGGTAAGAATTAACCTGGACCGTTGATCAAAATGATCAACTGCCAGGATTTGGGAGAGTTGGATCGGGTATTTTTAGGATTTGGGCCTGTGGTTTTGGGCTAGTTTAATTGGGGTTGGGTCTGTTGGATTGTGTAATTGGGTTAGGGGTCCGGGTAAATTAGGTTTAATTGAGAATTAAAGTGGCTAAAAGTTAAATACCCATAAAAATAGCTAAATAATTAATAAAATAGCCAATAATTACATAAAATTAAATTGAGGCTAAATAGATGGAATTAAAATGATTAATTAGTATTAAAAACATAAAAATGACTGATTATCGAGTAAAAATAGCACAAAATATATAATTAGACGGTAATTGCAAAGTTATTGCAATTATAGCCAAATACTGCCAATTTGGCTAATTTGTGAAATAATTAAATCTTAATAGAATAAAAAATGATATATTAACCAAAAAATATTTTGAAATCACTTGTAATTCAATTTATGATTAATTATTGGAGATAAAAATACTGGATAAATTAGAATAAATTAATAAAAATATTGGAAAATTATAGAAAAATACCAATTGTTATAAAAACTGATTTTGAAGGTATATATGCAAAATTAAAAATAATTGGAGGAAAAATTGGGTATCAACAGTAGAAATAAGAGAGGACTTGTCTACGAGACCCCTGCACCTAAAGGGGATCCTAAAAGAAAGTACCTCACTCTTCCTGCGAAAAAGATTTGTACTCACTGTGGTAAGACTTGTCACTTTAAAAGTGAATGTAATGCAAAAGAAAAGGCCAGTCCGAAGAACAGAAGTTTTGTTCAAGGGAATAATTGGTTACCAAGTTGGGTTTAAAAGAATTTAATTCATCCTTTTGCTTATAGAAAGGGGCCCAAACTAGTTTGGGTTCCTAAGACTAACCCCTTATTTTCTTTTGTAGGTTCAAGTGAAAGGTAGTAGCCAAATATGGTACATGGATAGTGGCTGCTCAAAACACATGACTGGCAACAAGGACTAGTTCCTTTCACTTGAGGACCTCAAAGGAGGAAATGTCTCCTTTGAAAATGGAATGAAAGGTGAAATCATTGGGGTTGGTAAGGAACAAGATGATGAAGAATTTGGGCTGGTCAGAAACTCAGTCCAAACTGGAGCAACACTGGCGGAAGGAACATGTGATGGAACAGGCTCCGTAGACAGGAAATGTGGGTTATACACATATGTATTTTGGGGCAGTATGACTTGTAGACCACGTAAAGTAAAACTGTGTGTTATGTATATTTTGTAAGTATTGTACCACATGTTGGTAATGACAGAAATCTATAATTAAATTCCAGTTTGTAAAAATGTGTCTAAATTATAATTGAATAATGTACATTGGAATCTCGGGCTAATATGTGGGATGGAAAAAGGAATCCAGGTCCGCTTGACTGGGGCTACCCGGTCGAGTGCCGGTCGTGTCCCTCAGTTTTGGGGCGTGACAAAATACATACTCAGATACAATAATATTATCCTGGCGCAACTGCTTAAATTCCGCATGCCAAGTATCCTTGAGGATCTGAGGGGCAAACTTATGCAAAAAGATCTCGGAAAACTCATCCCAAGTAAGTGAAGTTGCCTCCTCCGGACTACTCAACTCATAGGCACGCCACCATTGATAAGCCGCTCCCCTCAGGTGGAAAGCGGTAAAAGAAACCCCACTCATCTCCACAATACCCATAGTGCGGAGAATGCGATGACACTCCTCAAGAAAACCCAGAGCATCATCTGAAGCTAGTCCGTAGAAAATAGGTGGGTGGTACTTCTGGTACCTCTCAAGTCTGAGATACCCTGCCTCAGAAACAGCTACTCTAGCATCATGCTGAACTGGAGCCGCTGGGGGCATAGGGATATACTATGGATCCTGCCCAATATGGACCCTCTGCTCAGGAGTACGGGTAACAGGAGTTTGTGCCCCTCCCCCGTCCTGAGATGTGGCTGGAGCTATCAGGAGTAGTCCCTCCTGAAACAAAGTGCTGAAGGCGCTCATGAACTGAGCCAAAGTCTCCTTGAGGGCTGGAGTAATAGTAGTGACCTCCTGTGCCCCTCCAACCGTAGCTGCTGGTGGCTCCTCTGTCGCTGCTCTCGCCGGTGCTTGGGCTGCACTGCGTGCTCGTTCTCTACCTCTGCCACTGCCTCTGGCGGCTTTGGATGGGGGATCGGGTGCATGATCGTTAGTACGTCTGGTACGGGTCCTCACCATCTGTGATTATTCTTAACAGTTACGTAGCCTCTCAAATATAGATACGGACGTCTCCGCACCGATCCTCGAGATTCTAATAAAACGGCTCGTGACTTGTGACTCCTATGAACCTAGACGCTCTGATACCAACTTTTCACGACCGGATTTACCCTCCAAAAGGTATCGTGACGGCACCTAGTCTCTACGACTAGGTAAGCCTAAATTTGCGGAAAAATAATAATATAAAATTAAGACAGAAAAGAACATAAGAGGACATAACATAGCCGCCCGACATGTACATTTATAACTCCCAAAACCCGGAATATCACATTAGTCACAAGCTCTATCTCAAAGTATCTTTATACAACGTAAGGGAAAATACATGAAAAATCTATCTAAGTCTGGAACGGAAGGTGACTCGAAGGACTCTGCGGACGCGGTAGAATTACCTTTCAGTCTCCTCAAAGAAGCTGCTCGGACCCTTAGCCACGAAACAGAGTGTCGGTACCTGGATCTGCACACAAAAAACATGTGCAGGAAAGGGCATGAGTACACCACAATTGATACCCAGTAAGTGCCTAGCCTAACCCCAGTCAAGTAGGGATGAGGTCAGGTTAAGGCTCTATTGGATTTTTACAAGTAAAACAACTTAAAACAGTACCGACAGATATAAAAGCTAAGCAGTAGAAGTGAATGATTTGAAAGTGAAACAGCATTAGGGAGCCCTTGGCTCAGCACAAAATATCACACGGTGGAATCTCCCGGGATACGTCCCGTAGTTCCAAATTTAAAGATGCAATACAGGGGGAAAGCTCCCGGAATACATCCGTAGTCCCAGTTTAAATATGCAGTATAGGGGGAAGCTCCCGGAATACGTCCGTAGTCCCAATTTAAATATACAGTAAACGGGAAAAGCTCCCGGAATATGTCCGTAGTCCCAATTTAAATATGCAGTACAAGGGGAAAACTCTCAAAATATGTCCGTAGTCCCAATTTAAATATGCAATGCTAATGAATATCGGATCAGTATATTTGAACAATTCAGTGAAAAATCACAAGCAAGAACAAGATAAAGCCTATCCAACATGGTACACATTGCATCAAATAGGGAATTTAGGTAAACAGATTGGCATGCTTCTTCCTAGTCTAAACTACACAAGTGGCACATTAAGCAGTGTAATAAGGGTAAAAATGATTTATGGCATGGATAGGAAGAATGGAATTTTAGCAACGATAGCCCGTGTACGTACTCGTCACCTCAGGTACACAGCGCCCATACAACAAATAATATCAAAACAACCCAAGGGGAAGTCCCCAACACATAGTTAGGCAAGGCACTTACATCGACTGTGCTATTCAACTTAAAACCACGCTCTTGCATGGAGTACCCGACTCCAAATGGCCCAAATCTATTCAATTCAATTGCATAATGTAAATATCACTTTAAGGAATCAATATAGCTAATTAGTTCGAAGCTAATACACGAAATTAGGAAAATTGCCCAAAAAGTCCCCTGGGCCCACATCTCGGAAACAAGTGAAAGTCACAAATTTAGAACACACATTCACTCATGAACTTACTCGAACAAGAATCATCAAAATTCGACGTCAAAATCTCCTAAAATCCTCAGATTTATACTTGGGGAACTTCCTCCCATTTTCATGATTTTCACCCAATTTCATTGATTATATTGAAGAAATTGTTATGGGTTAATGATATACTAATGAATTAAGGTTAGAAATCGCACCTATGAAGCTTCTCCTCAAAACCCACAGAAAATCGCCAAATCCCGAGCTCCAAATCATTTTAAAAAATATAAATTTCAAACCCTCGGATTTTTGTATAAACAACCCGGGAATTCCGCACCTGCGACTATAGGACCGCACCTGCAGAAAATCCATCGCAGGTGCGAAAAGTCACTAACTCGACTGGGGTCGCACTTGCGGTTGCTGGGCTGCACCTGCCACTCCGCATCTGTGGGACCCCGTCCACACCTGCGAGCCTGGCATCCCTTGACCAATTCTGTGCCTGCGAGCCTCCCTCTACACCTGCGTGTCCGCACCTACGGCTCCCCATCCGCAGGTGCGAGACACCTGAACCAGCAATGCTTCAGCTGGTTTTCTAAGTTCAAAAATCACTTGTTGAGCATCTGAAACTTCCCTGAGGTCCCCGGGAACTCAACCAAACTTACCAACCAATCCCAATACCTTACCCAAACTTAGTCGAGCCTTCAAAACACATCACATAACATCAAAATCACCAATTATACATGGATTCAAGCCTAAGGACTTATGAAATTTCCAAAATCCACACCCGATGCCGAAACACGTCAAATTTAGTCCGAATGACCTCAAATTTTACACACAGATCATAAATGACATTACGGACCTGCTACCACTTCCTGAATCCCTTTCCGAGCCTGATATTAACATTTCACATATCGTTCGAAATCACCGAAATTCCAACTTTCGCCAATTCAAGCCTAAATGTACTACCGACCTCGAAAACTCATTCCGAACATGCTCCTAACCCCAAGATCACCTAACGAAGCTGACGGAGTCGACGAAATTCCATTCCGCATCCGTCTTCACACAGTTCCAACTACGACCCGATTTCTAAAGCTAAATTTCACATATAAGGACTATGTGTCTAAAAACTCTCCGAAATTCACAAATAAATGTCCCGACAAGTCCTAAAATAAGAAATAGTCATGGGAGAAGCAGTTATTGGGGGATCGGGGTGCTAACTCTCAAAGCGACCGACCGAGTCGTCACAATATCCTGGACCGTTGATCTCTTGAGATCTACGGCCAGGATTAGTTAGAGGCTGGGGAAGGTTATAAAAATTGGGTATTGGGCTAGGTTAGTTATTGGGATAGGTAATTGTTGGGCTAAGGTCCAAAAATTAAATTAAAAGGGGCTATATTTTAAATAAAAAATTAATTTAATAAAATAATTTATAAAAATAGTTAATGAATGATAAAAAAAATACTATTTATGTATGAAAATAATTTAATATAATTACTTAATATTATAAAAATACGAAAAGCCATTTTCGTGTTAAAGTAAAGAAATTATGCATACACGGGCTACTATTGCAAAGTTATTGCAATTATAACATACATATGTAAAATATAATTATTCATAAAATAATTAAATCTTAATATAAATATAAATGATAAAATTAAGCAATAAAATTATTATAAAATCATTTGTGACGCAATTAGTAATTATTTAGACAATAAAATAATGGAATTATTTAATTAAAAATCCTTTTAAAATTACAGAAAATTATAGAAAACAATTATAGCCTCATGCAGGTGTGGATACAGAGCTTAGTCTCAAGCAAAATTCGGGGTAGTTCTTAGTCACATGCAAAGAGAAGGCAGTTCTTAGCCTTATGCAAGATTCGGGACAATGCTTAGTCCCATGCAAAGAGAAGGCAATGCTTAGCCTTATGCAATATTCGGGACAATGCTTAGTCTCATGCAAAAAGAAGGAAATGCTTAGCCGTATGCAAATAGAGAGGCAGAGATTAGCCTCGTGCAAGATTTGGGACATTGCTTAGTCCCATGCAAAGAGAAGGCAATTCTTAGCCTTATGAAAAATAGAGAGGCATGAATTAACCTCATGCGGGTGTGGAGACAGAGCTTAGTCTTATGCAAAATTCGGGATAGTGGTTAGTCCCATGAAAAAAGAAGGCGATGCTTAGCCATTATGCAAACGGGAGGCAGGTCTTAGCCTCATGCGGATTGAGACAAGGTTTGGTCTCATGCAAAATAGAAGGAAGTGCTTATCCTTATGCAAATGAAGAGGCAGTGCTTAGCCTCATGCCAAATTCGGGATATGGCTTAGTCCCATGCAAAGAGAAGGCAGTGTTTAGACTTATGCAAATAGTGAGGCAGGGCTTAGGCTCATGCTGGATTGAGACAAGGCTTAGTCTCACGCAAAAAGAAGGTTGTGCTTAGCCTTATGCAAGTGAAGAGGCAAAGCTTAGCCTCATGCAAGGAGAAGGCAGTGCTTAGCCTTATGCAAGTGAAGAGGAAGGGTTTAGCCTAATGCAAGGAGAAGGTAGTGCTTAGACTTGTGTAAATGGGAGGCAGGGCTTAGCCTCATGCAAGGAGAAGGCAATGCTTAGCCTTATGAAATATTCGGGACAGGGATTAGTCCCATGCAAGGTTTGGGACAATGCTTTGTCCCATACAGAGAGAAAAGTAAGAGTGCGGTATTCTTAGTTGGCGATGTGTTTCGAGCATAGCGATTGCGTCGTTGCGACTATGTTTATCGTGATGATATAATCCTGCACCCAAATAAAATCTTTTGAGTTTTGCAAGGTTGGTTCGTGCCTTTTCTTGCTCGATTTGCTCCGCTCTGTATGAATATCATGTTCAAACTATTAGGGTAGCATTTGCTAAAGCAGAGTTTATTTCAAAAGCATGCATGTATAACTTTCAAAGACATAGTAATATATAGTTTAGAAATTACTTAGATGAACCAGTAACTCTGACATTATTAGAGACATTGCGACTTTCTTTGCCATATAATTTTGAGGGTCCTCCTCAAAATTCTACCCCAGTTAGCTAGATGACCTTTCTGACTGCTTCATATGCTGCGGTTGGCTGAACTTGCTTCGGAATTTTGAGCCTCCTCCTCAAAATTCTACCCTAGTTTCTGATTGTGGGGGGAAATAGAAATTTTATTGAGATGTGACCGAACCCTCAGGGCTGCCTACGTATCCCCTCTTAAATGTGAATCAGGCCGAGCGTAGTTCAATTTACATCATGTAGAGGAACATAGAAATGATTTACACATAATATCTTTTGACTGCATCTGAACTGATTGGCTTTGGCCAAATTTCCCCATCCATCTTTGCAAGTATGAATGCTCCTCCTGTCAGCACTCTGTGAACCATGTAGAGACCTTGCCAGTTGGGAGAGAATTTCCCTTTGGCTTCATCTTGATGCGGGAAGATCTTTTTCAACACCAGCTTCCCCGATGAGAACTGTCTTTGCTTGACTCTTTGTTTGAAGGCTCTGGACATTCTCTTCTGATAATGTTGGCCATGTCATACCGTATTCATTCTCTTTCCGTCTATGAGGGATATTTTCTCGTAGCGGTTTCTTATCCATTTTGCGTCACTGAGCTCGACTTCTTATATGATCCTCAAGGAAGGAATTTCCACTTCGACGAGATTGACAGCTTCAGTACCATAAACTAGCAGATAGGGAGATGCCCCAATTGATGTGCGGACTGTGGTACGGTATCCCATTAAGGAAAATGGTAGATTCTCATTCCATTATATGTGATTCTCTACCATTTTCCTTAATATCTTCTTGATGTTTTTGTTGGCAGCTTCCACGGCTCCATTCATTTGAGCCTGTATCTTGTGGAATTCTTGTTTTGATTTTGAAAGTTTCACACATGGCTTTCATCAAATCACTGTTGATATTAGTGGCATTGTTAGTGATGATGGACTCGGGAACTCCAAATCGACAAACAATTCGGTCACGAACAAAATCCGCAATGACCTTCTTGGTCAGAGCTTTGTAAGATGCAGCTTCTACCATTTAGTGAAGTAGTCGATGGCCACCAAAATCAACCGGTGACCATTTGAGGCGGTGAGCTCGATTGGACCAATGGCGTCCATTCCCCACGCAGAAAAGGGCCAAGGTGAGCTTGTTGCATGAAGCTCGTTTCGCGGTACTTTTATCATGTCTACATGTATTTGACATTGGAAACACTTCTGAACATACCGGATGCAGTCTGTTTCCATGGTCATCCAAAAGTAGCCAGCCCTGGGTATCTTCTTGGCCAGGACAAAGCCGTTCATATGTGGGCCGCAGGTTCTGGCATGTATCTCCTCAAGCAATTTAGAAGCCTCTTTTTCGTCAACACACCTTAATAGTCCTAGATCGAGAGTCTTCTATATAGGGTTCCTCCACTCTGGAAGAAATGATTGGACAACCTCCGAAGCTTTCGTTTATGAGTATTGTTTGCATGCTCCGAGTACTCTTCTTTTGCCAAATACTCTTTGATGTCGCAGAACCAAGGTTTTTCGTCTGTGTTCTTCAACATGAGCACAATATGCCGGCTGATTATGGATCTGTTTCTATCTCTTTATGTATCATGTCATGAAATATAGTGGTCATGGCCCTCATATAGGTGGCCCCAACATTCTTTAGGCCGAATGACTATCACGCCCCAAAATCGAGGGACACGACTGGAGCTCAACCGGAGGACCCCAGTCAAGCGGACCTGGAATGGCCTTTCCTATCCCACGCGTTACCACGTGATTTCAATATACATTATTCATGTGAAATAGCCATTTATAACTTAAGCATAAACTTACTTGAATTCATTTCTACTTTTTATCATTACCAACATATGATACAAAATACTTACAAAATACATACAACATTTACCAACGTGGATCACGATTCTGAACCGTACCATTACTTACCCAAAATACATATGTACACTACCCACATTTTGTCTACAGAGCCTCTACGAGTACTAGAAACATAACATTACCTGGCTGCAATAAGGCCCCGGCTATACCCTACAATACAAGATAAACTCAAAAGAAGGTGGCATGAACCACACATGGCCCCGAGAGGAAGTGGGGCTCACCAATGTAGCTGACGGAACGGAGAGGAGGCACTACTGTCGGTGGGCTAAATTACCTGCTATGGAACCACCTACAATCATCATAAGAATGTAGCGCCCCCTGCAAAAGGGACGTCAGTACACTTAAATTGTACTGGTATGTATGAACAAACTTCATCTCAAGTACAATCAACCGATACACAGATAGTTAGACAGTATAAGAACCAACAGTCAGTGCAAACGGAAAGAAACAACCAAAGTCAACAATTTCACAATTTCCCCTTCTTCCTTTCCAACACCACCATATTCACAAATTTCATAATTTTCATATCAATAGTGATAACGATCACTTTTCCACCCTTATTACCTCGACCACCCTTATTACCACAACCCACACCTTATTACTTCGTGTTGCGACGCGCAACTCGACCCCGCCTGACAATTTATATTTCATAACAACAACACCAACAATTTCATCACAAGGCTTTCCCTTCAAGGATCACAATTTTGACAACAAGGGCCTTACTTTAAAGGATCACAATTTCAACAACAACACCAAACAATTTCATCACAAGGGCCTTACTTTCAAGGATCACAATTTCAATAACAACACCAAACAATTTCATCACAAGGGACTTACTTTCAAGGATTACAATTTCAACAACAACCCCAAACAATTTCATCACCTGACATAACATATTTATTTTCTATCCTACCTCAAGCCCCTAAATTTTGACTGACTCCCAAATTTTTCAGAAATTTCGACAGCATCTCCTTTGTAACTAGGCCTATCCACCTGTCAGAGAACTACCAAAACCATCTTTAAAATTCATCAATAACTCGACAAAGCACCACAATGTATATACCCATAACACTAATCTCAACATCACAAGAACTACATTACCATAAAGACACCTGAACATGGACTGCACATTTTTAGATCATAACACCTATAAGGTACCTTTCAAGTCAAAACTAATTGATATACAACCAAGTGAAAACATTTTCCTTCCACGACACTTTCAGACTTCAAGATGGCCTCCTCGACTTACAAGCTCTGCCATAACACATCCACGAAAATAATATCAACTCCCAAACATACATAACAAGGATGATAGATAGACACCTTGCATGAGTTAACTATCCATTAAATTTACCTTTAATGATTTCCAGCGTACAATTTACATTCCACCGGATATTACAATTCATGGTAACAACAACAACCCATAATTCCATCACATGACATCATACCATCAAGGATATCATTTCATAGTAACCAAATAACCATGTGTTCATAATAGTCCTTACCAGCCATTAATGTAATCACGAAGGTGTTCATCAACAAGAATATAATTTCATTTCAATCAACAATCCATATGAAGTCAAGCCACGATGATTCTTGCCAGTAATGCATCATATAGGATATTACCATGATCATATAGTTCAATCAAATCAATTCACACCCTTCTTTTATCACTACCTTCTTAGGCATAAACATATGAAAACACAAAGTATATGAGGAACAGTTACGGGGAACATCATACTTCTAGTGCAACCTGATGGGGAAAATGCTCTTATGTACTCTTCATTATCAATTCACATAACATCTATAGGGGACATTTTTATGAATAACCGGTTTACCCTCCTGAATTCTAAATCTCTATGCCAACACCCAAACTAAACTCCTGGTGACCTTCATGATTTCTCTAAGATGTGCTATAATATATTGACCATAGAATTACCTACTGAATATACGTGATCACAAGGTGACTTTGACACATTTGAACTTTCAATACCAAATAGGACAAATACAGTGAGGAGCAACGAAGTTCAGGATTGGGCTGGAATTATTCAGGGATCCATTAATGTGCTGAGCAGAGTATTTTATGAGGTTATATGCTAAGATACACGATGATATATTAACGATGCCGACATGGTTTATTCCAGGTCACTCCATCAATTATCAGATAAGTAAAGCATAATGGTAACTAGTATTCTTAGATAAGGTGGATACCATGTATGTGAACTTGAGACTTTAAAGAACTGATCAAGTAGGATACACCAGCTGTGTCTCTGAGTGTAAGGTAAGTAGTTGAGCTCAAATGGTAAGACTCTTGCAACATGGGTGTGATTGAGGCCGCAAATGAAATACATGGAATTTGATTTCACTCCTAACAATAAGAGACACAAGGACTCTATGCCACAAGCGCATGAGGATGGAAAAGAAGTCATCTACTTATGAGGTTATCATAATTCGAACAATCTACCCCTTCCCAATGCGGTGGAATGCCAGAGGTAGAAATAATTCCCCATACATGACCATGGTGTTGTCAATACTCCTAGAAGCCGAGTGAGCAGAAAGCCACATAACCTCATCAAATCCGACCCATTTAAGACATTTGAAAAGGTGACACACTTTGATTTGAAATTTGGAAATTTAAGCTTGAACTTTAAGGAAAATCACTACTTTTGGAACCCATGAGACATGCCATCGTAGCCCTAGAAAATCATCAACAATGGCGAGAAAGTACTCAAAATCATTACGAGATAGTGTAGAATAAGGCCTCAAAGTGACCATATGAATAATTATGAAAGGGTGAGAAGTCTTGATGCACTAATCGGAGAAGAGTAACCCAAGTTACCTAGTCACATGGACAAGTAGAGTAGGTAGATGATCGTTTAGGAGAAAATCTCACAAGGAGTGCGAGCAATATCTTTTTATCATAACAACAGGAACATACCCCGACCCTCGATTCCATAAGGCATAAAATGAGATTCACAAGGAGAGTTACCAGATGAAAATAGATAATAAGGCAGCACAACTAAGAACACCATTTGGAATCAACAAGCTTAAACAAAGTTGAAGACATTTAAAAGTCTGTAGTAAGGGGAAATATGCCCACTCCCAGGGCGCTTGTAGAGTACATAAAAGTGAGGTTAATTAAATTAGATCATATAGTTGGATAACTAGTTGAGAAATTAAGATAATATCGCATTGAAGATTACGGGTAAACAACACATGATGCAAGACAAATGAAAAGAAAGTGAGAGAGCTTATAGAAGTGACCTTTACATTGTAACCACTAGGAAATGTGATAATATAAGGGATTACGAGGACCTTTACGTTTTTGAAAGAAGATCTCCGCATATAGTCACATGATGTATAGCTCCGAAATTAAAAAATCCAATTATGTTTAGCAACTCTGCTTCGCAACAAAGCACTACAACACACTTCTACACAACCAGTTATTACCAACCAAATTGGGAGATGCTATAAGGCTTGGCCGAGAGAAAGGCTTGACATATGAATGTGTTACTAGGTGTGTTTCTCCTTGGTAAACCCCAAAACTAAAAGCGAGAGTTAGACTGGGAAGAGGATTGTTAAATTAGCACATACATAGATGGTTCAGAAATTGCGGCATGCTATCAACCCTTGATGAACTTGAAGTGAAGTGGGAACCCATGTAAGTTTTGGAATTTATTAATCCATTGACCAGATATCTAGAAGTATTTTAAAATTAGAGCTACTCTTTCTGGTTCAGAGCTCAACCTTTAAAGATAGTGCTTCTAAGGGGATATGATTGAGAAGGGATAGTATAACCGATAGTAAATGAAGCAGGCTCGTAGTTAAAGTAAGAGGATGGATTGACTTTCCCCCGCCACCTATAGTCCCATATCCTTATTTTGTTATGTCAGAAAATTGAAAACCCCACTAATATCAGAGGACCGAAACAAGCTAGATAGAGAATAAAGGTATTGTTACATCTATCCCATTTTCTAGATTCAGCGGAATTGGTACAGAATTAGGGTGGATCACCATTGATAAAAGAAATTGTATTTCTAAATACTAAGGACACAATTATGTTGTTCCTTCAGCCCTTGAGAATGGAACTGAGGAATGGGTCAACAACTAGAGGAAAGTCGGGTATGACAGAGTAGCTAATCAAAAAAAGAACTTGAGGTTATAAGAGTAACTCAAGAGCTTCACGGCTAGTGGAGCCACTACAAACATCAAAATTCAGCTGGATTCGTAGCAACATGGAGCAATTAACATATAATGACACTTAAACAAGTATTATGCAATCCAAAGGAGGAGCAAAAATGCTATTCTTCCTTATAACTAAAAGAAGAACAACCTTCAAGAATAAAATGAGCAACAAGAATAAGTAGCACGATCCAGGTACATGGAGGCTCGACGGACCCTAGCTTTGATGGAGATTTAATAATGTTTAAAAGCAATTGAGCATACCAAATTCAAAAAATAACCTGTCGGAGAAGAGGGAGATTCTCGCCAAGCAAATACAAATCTAGCCGATTCCGACCACTAAGACAAAATGGAAGCCTCAACAAAGATAGAGCGAGGGCACTACCATACTAGATATGATGATGAAACAAAGCAAGATCTTCACCTATAACAACGTTCAGATTGAAGCAGAAACCCGAAGAAATGTGCCAAGAAAAGATATCTTTTTATTTTGTGCGAGCATATGATAATGGTTCATCCCTTCATTTGATAAAAAATTCTTCGGGTATAGTTCCTTGATAGAGTTTAGAAAGGCGCGTTGAAAATGGTAATTCTATAGCTACAACTCAATTCAAGGACATGATTATAGATCTCGATGTCATAAGAGATTGCATATAAGGAACTTTGCGGTGGGGTGGATTCACGAAATATTGGATCTCGTTCAAAGAGTAGGTGCATGCAATGGTTTGTGACTCAACATTTATTAAGACCATGCCTATGAAGGTTCTTCAATATGGATGTACATATACAACAAGAGCACGTTTGTACCATACCGATATACTATAGGATTTGGTGGTGCAGGGACATCAATAGGGACAAGGGCACTCCCCTCTTAGCGGTAGGTTCTACCAATCCCTCCACAGCTCAATACATTCTCCTAACAAGCCCTTGGGCAGTCCCTTCGGACTCAATGGTGGGATCATCCCCTCCTGATGGCTTCAAACACGGGGATTATGGTATCATGATTACTAATTTTGAGAGTAAGGCTTGAAGAGAAAACTAACTCCCTAACTTGAGCTCTATCGCACGATTGGAGTATCAAAGAAGGGTGAAATTCCTAAATGTCCATGTAGCCCCCTAATTATAGATGTGGTCGACAACACACCGATAAGAAGGGCTCTACTAGACACGGCTCTGAGACATCTTAGGACACATTAAAACCTTAGGCTCTGATACCAATTTTGTCACGCCCCAAAACTGAGGGACACGACCGGAGCTCAACCGGAGGACCCTAGTCAAGCGGACCTAGAATGGCCTTTCCTATCCCACGCGTTACCCCGTGATTTCGATATACATTATTCATGTGAAATAGCCATTTATAACATAAGCATAAACTTACAACTTGAATTCATTTCTACTTTTTATCATTACCAACATATGATACCAAATACTTACAAAATACATACAACATTTACCAACGTGGATCACGATTCCGAACCGTACCATTACTTACCCAAAATACATATGTACACTACCCACATTGTGTCTACGGAGCCTCTACAACTATTAGAAACATAACATTACCTGCCGGCAATAAGGCCCCGGCTATACCTTACAATACAAGATAAATTCAAAAGAAGGTGGCATGAATCACACGTGGCCCTGAGAGGAAGTGGGGCTCACCAATGCAGCTGACGTAATGGAGAGGAGGCACTACTGTCGGTGGGCTGAATTACCTGCTATGGAACCACCTACAATCATCATAAGAATGTAGCGCACCCGTCAAAAGGGACGTCAGTATACTTGAGTTGTACTGGTATGTATGAACAAACTTCATCTCAAGTAGAATCAACCGATACACAGATAATTAGACAGTATTAGAACAAACAATCAATGCACACGGAAAGAAACAACCAAAGTCAACAATTTCACAATTTCCCCTTCTTCCTTTCCAACACCACTATATTCACAAATTTCATAATTTTCATATCAATTATGATATCGATCACTTTTCCACCCTTATTACCTCAGCCACCCTTATTACCTTGTCCACCCTTATCACCACAACCCACACCTTATTACTTCGTGTTGCGGCGCGCAACCCGACCCCGCTTGACAATTTATATTTCATAACAACAACACCAACAATTTCATCACAAGGATTTCCCTTCAAGGATCACAATTTCAACAACAAGGGCTTTACTTTCAAGGATAACAATTTCAACAACAACACCAAACAATTTCATCACAAGGGCCTTACTTTCAAGGATCACAATTTCAACAACAACACCAAACAATTTCATCACAAGGGCCTTACTTTCAATGATAAAAAATTCACATTTAACAATTCATTTAGTTGGGCTCAAAGCATCCCAACTTTCATCAAGCAACAATTTATGCACAATGTGTTGCCATAACCGTTCAACTTATTTACAATGCTTTATATCAATAACTTTAAACAACTACCATCTTTGCACATAATAAAGTAGGCACGCCAAATCACAATTCAAGATATCATCTAACACAGTGGGGTAGCAATCAACTAGACAGTCAATTCACATATTTTCACATAAGTACACATACCGTATGCTTACCACAACAAGAGGGATTTTACAAGGGTTAAAGTTAGCCATACATACCTCAAAGAGCTTTTCCTTAAGTTTAGACAATACACCAACACCTCTAGCCATAACAATCTATAAGGAGGTAGCAGGAATCGATTAATAATTAGGAAGATTACCATGATATAACACTCTTAGGAATTTCATCAACCACCTAGCATGTGAAGTAGACTACAAGGTTTAGAAATGGCAATCCCTTCTTCCCTCAACCAATTTTAACATGAACTACCCAACTTAGTTTTTTAATAATGCATACTACAACTTAGTCCCACATGCATGGCCTATCTCTAACCCTCACAACATATTTGAACTCTTAACTTCTTGCATGAAGTTTTTGGAAGCAGAACTTACCCGGATGAAAGACAATCTATGGTTATCTTTCTTGATTCTTGAAGACTTGATCAAGATTTGAATGATTATGAAGTTAGGCCCCTTCTTTCTCTCTCTATTTTCTCTCATCTCTCTCTAAAATTAGTAGAAAATGACCCCAAATGAAGCCCCTAAACCTATTTATGAAAATGGGGTCGGGTTATAAAAATAGGAAAAATAAGTCTCCGGAACAGGGTCTGCGATCCCAGAATGGACCGCAGAACAAACATGCGGGCCACAGAGTGCATCGCAAAGTAGCTGCACAAAACTGGGCTACACTGGCCCAGTCTGCGACGTGTCTGCGATCGCAGAGTCAACATGCGACATGAAATGCGATCGCAGATTTGACACAGGGTCGCATTTTTCCAGCCTTCGGTAATGTGATCATAACTTTGCGTAGGAATGTCCAAATGACGAACGATTTAAAGCGTTAGAAACTAGACTCAAATAACTTTCATTGGATAGGTTATTAAGCACATAATACCTTATATATATAGATATGCCCTTCAATGTGTGTACTAGTGCAAATACCTTTAGAATTTTAGCCTATTATGGAATTCTCCCATTTGGCCTAGCCTTAGGCTTCCCCTTGGACCCCGCATCACTTATTATATGACTCATACACTTATTCACCACATCCAATTCATTTACATCATATTTAAAGCACATAAGATATTATAATTAGTCTACCAGGCACCCCGAAATCCTATATCGCTTAGCAAATTTTTTTCCGGGGCCTTACAATGACATCATCTTGTAGCAGTACACCCCCCATGGTGAAATGAAGGCTTTTTTCTCGGCGTCCTCCTCGTCCATCTAGATCTAATAGTAACTAGCAAAGCAATGCACAAAAGACTGGAGTTCATGCTTGGAATAATTGTCGATAAAAATGTGTATATTCGGCAGTGGGAAATCATCCCTTGGACTAGCTCTGTTGAGATCCCGATAATCAACACAGACTCTGACTTTCCCGTCCTTCTTTAGAACTGGCACAGTGTTGGATAACCAAGTTGGATATTTAACTACCCTTAGGACCTTGTCTTTGATTTGCTTAGTAACTTCCTCCTTGATTTTCAAACTCATGCGTGGCTTGAATTTCCTGAGTTTCTGCTTTACTGACGGACACATTGGGTTTGTGGGAAACTTGTGGGCCACAATGGATGTGCTTAATCCGGTCATATCATCATATGACCATGCAAAGATGTCCTCATATTCTTTCAGGAACCGAGTGTAATCCATTTTCTTTGACGGTGACAAATGGATGCTTATGCGGGTTGCCTTGACGGTTTCAGGATCTCCCAAGTTGACTATCTCAATTTCGTCCAAGTTGGACTTGGGATTGTTCTCAATATCTTTTACTTCTCTGATAATCTCCGCAATTATTACATCCTCTTCTTCTGAATCACTATCCTTTGGTTACGTTGTCTCATTACATGTCACAATTGTCGGTTCATCGAGGTATGATATAGTAATGCTGTTGAGATAAAGATATGAAAGAAAAGTTGTAATAAAAACACATCAAGCAATTTAAAGCGTCAAACAAAGTGATTTTCAATAACTCAAATAACGTTTTTTGAACATTGAAAACATTATTTGAAAAATGCAAAAGTGGAAATCATATTTTCATAAAAAGTAAAAAATGTTATTCAGCCTTGCTACCCCAAGAGTCGTCAGGCCCTTGATGGTCTAATAGTCCAGTTCTTGAGGAACGCTCCTCTCTCCACAGCTTGGATTGTAAGGACTTCCTCCTCCTCCTCCTCGACGATCACACATCAGTCCATATCATCATCTTCCACGAATAGATTCCTTAATGCTGCCAACTCTTCTTCTTCCTCTGATCCCCATATGATATCGGCCTAATGGAAGGTATGACTTAAGTTTGGCACAGGTTGCTCAATAGGGTAGCATGGACCACGCCACGATGGTGACCAATCTTGATATTCTTGCCAGATGTACTAATATCCCAACCCAAAAGTGGTACCATGGCACTTCGGCTATATTGGCTTGGAGATACCCTAAAGAAGTTTACCAAGCCCCTTGCCGGGCTCGTACCCTTTCCATGCTAGCATGCTTGCTATCTTGCTACTCCACCAATTATCCTTCTCGACCGCGTTAACACGCTCGATACGATGGTAGGTTTCTCCACCTAACATTCTCCTATTTTGAACCACCGGAACAGTCTGACTAGTGCAGATGGGGTTGCTCCCATCTCCAGGGATGATCACTTCTTGATGGTTCCATTCGAATTTCATAGCCTGGTGTAAAGTAGATGCTACATCCCCATCGGCATGTATCCAAGGTCATCCCAACGGTAGATTGTAGGAGGCGGATATGTCTAGCACATGAAACTCAACGTCAAACCAGGTAGGACCCATTTGCAGGACGAGATTAGTTTCTCCAATGGTAGCCCTTTGAGACCCATCAAACGCTTTCACATTCATAGTCCCTGCTCGTATCTCGTGTAAACCCTTGCCCAACCTCTTCAGAGTTGTCAATGGGCAAATATTGAGGTTGGATCCTCCATCTATCAAAACTCTGGCGATGAATTTATCTTCTCATTGCATTGTGATGTGCAGTGCCATGTTGTGACTTAACCCTTCAGGTAGCAGCTCGTCCTCATGGAAAGTGATCTTGTGGATCTCTAGCACCTGCCCCACCATATTGGCTATTTCTACACTAGTGATGTTGTAGGGAACATATGCTTCATTCAACACCTTAATCAGAGCATTCCTGTGTGTCTCAGTATTTTGCAACAATGACAGTATGGATATCTGGGTGGGGGGCTTGTTCAGGTGATCAACGACTGAATACTCCCTTGCCTGTACCTTTCTCTAGAGGTCATCTGGACCAGTCTCAATAATGGACGGTTTGCTGGAAGCTTGCTTGCTAGTTTTTCCCAAATGTTTCGGTGTATAAACTCTTCCAGTTCTGGTCATTCCTTGAGGAGCGCCAGATTCTTCCATTTTCTCTTTTTCGTTTCTTCTAGCCTCGGCCACTTAATACCAAGGCACAACATTGGAACTGAAGGGCAGTGTGGATGCCACCGCCACAGTGAAGGGTGTGGCTACTTCCACCCCTAATGGAATAGGTGTAGTTGTAGGTTGTGTTACTTCTACATCAAAAGGAACCGATGCAGCTACCTCGACTTCAACCGGCGGTTGTACCTGCACCACAATGAGATTGAGTGTGACTGCAGGTTTCTTAGGATCATCACCCTCTAGAATAAGCCCAATTGATCCCTCGGGATCCCATTCTTCATCGGTTTCTGTCACATAGACCCCTTTACCCCTATGATCTGGGAAAGGGTTGTTGTGGACATTAGGTGTAGTTTCCTTTGCCTGCATGACCTTGATATCAATCAATGTTTGTATCTTGTCTTTCAAGGTGCGGCACTAAGAAATAGTGTTTCCCTTTATACCAGAATGGTACACACATGTCTTGTTCGGATTGACCCATTGAGATGAATTATACATTTCCACAGCGGGAATAAGGGTGTCATATCCAGCAGCTTTCAATCTTGCGTACAACTGGTCGATGGGTTCAGCAATGGTAGTGTACTGTCTGGGTGGTTTGCGGTCAAAATTAGGTATGGGGTTTTGGTAATTTGGACAAGTTGGCGGTGATTGATAATATGATGGCTGGGTATTATAGGTATGGTATGCGGTAGCAGACTGGGAATATCTTGGAGGTGATGGTTGGTATGTGGGTGGAGGTGTTTGGTATACAAATGGAGTTTTCAGGCCTAGGGCAACCATTACTGTTCCCACTTCTTTCTTTTTCGATATGTCGCCTGATTGCAATGGTTTTTTCGTGGCCTGCAGTGCCTCGAAATTTGTCACCATTCAACTCTTAATACCTTCCTCGTTCCTTTCTTTGGTCTTGATGATATCGGAGAACTTATGGTTTCAATAACCATTAGCCATTCATAATATTGTGGATCATGTGCCCTGACAAAGAACTTATTCCTATGTTTCTCATCTAATGTTGGCCTGACCTTCGCTGCTTCTGACCTCCACCGAGTAGCATACTCGCAGAAAGTCTTAGTTTGCTTCTTCTTTAGGTTATGGATATAGAAGACATTCGGTGCATTCTCTGTATTGAATCTGAACATGTCCATGAAATCTAATGCCATGCTCACCCAATTAGCCCACTTCTTGGGATTCTAGCTTATGTACCAAGACAGGGCATCTCCAGTAAGGCTCTTCATGAACATCTTTATGCGATTCCTTTCGTCTTTTCCGACCCCCAAGAGCTTGTCACAATAAGTTCTCAGATGAACCTTGGGATCACCCGTTCCATCAAACATATCCTTTTACTCCCTTCAACACCCTGAACTCGACTCGTCAGCTTCTAAAGCTCCTCAGCCATGTTCTTGATTAGCAGGTCATTCTCGACGGATTATGGTGTATAGGAGATTGGTTGAGTGAAGTGAGGTTGGGTTTCCACACATATAGGGTTGTTCTGATGAATTCCATGAGCTTGGGTATAGTGATGATCATTAGTTGAGTTTTGCGGTTCAGGGATAATTTGTGGGGTATTTCGGGGAGTGTGATAGGTGGTTTGCTGGTATTGAGTAGAGATGCTGATTTTGAGGAGGGGTTGTATGCCGGTGAGGTGTGGGAGGATTCTGCGGGCGTTTGTTGTGTGTGTTCTAAGGTGGTACAGGGTTCTGGGTATTTGGGTGATTGACATCTGGGATGTTCTGTGTGAGGTAGAGGTTTGCCTGGCTACAGACCTGCTCAAGTTCACCCTGAAGTTCAATTATTTTCTGCTCAAGTCGCAAAACCATATCATTTGTAGCCTGAGTACCCCGACCATCGGAAGTTTCTGCATTCTCAACATGTGCAGTGTTGTCTTTTCAGATGGCATTCATATCATCCATTTTAGCTTTCCCTTTTCCTTTCGGTATACTTGGAAGAGGAGAAGGTTGAGGGCCCCTAGATCTGGTATGGTAAGCTGATGATGCCAGTATAGGCAAACCAACCTTGGGGAATTGGAATAATCAAAGAGAAAGAAAAACAAAAGGTAGCCAATTCAGTAAGAATTCTAAAAGAGTACTTGCAATATTTAAACACATATTTCGGAAATCTAAATTTGTGTCCTAATTTTGGAGCATCGTTGTGCCCGAGGTAGGCCTAGCGACAAGCTGATTTGGAGAATTTTAGTGCCAATAATTACCTCATTTCATTAATGTAAAAATAGATGAATCCAAAACGACACTAAGATAAGATAAGTCACTAATGTCACTTGACCTTATTACATTTGATAAAGCAAATAAATCTACTCTACTTGGTCCCAGAAAAACCTTCACCAGGCTTGATTTTCCTAGCTCCATCGATTAGGTTCCCCAGCTCGCGCATGCTCAACAACATGTATACCCTTGCTAGATGCCCTCCTTCGCTTCCCTCAGCATTCTTGAAGTCGACGACTCTCTTCCTTGTCTTGTCCTCCAGCTAAATCAAACCCTGCTCTAGATATTCCAGCCTTTCATTAGACTTGATAGCCTATTCCCTCCATTCATTGATTAGTTTCATATATGTCTCGTGTATCTCCAGATGCTCAGCCTCAGACTCATGAATCATTTTTCACAGTTTGTTGTATTTCACTTGGGCTTCAACAGCTTCGTCTATGACCCTATTTCCTCGACCGATTCTCGGTTCAACTGCTATGTTGTCTTCCAACCATTATAGGTAAAGGCGTACATGCCCTGCGTGATACCTGTCTGGATCTATGATGTCCTTTTCTACAATAATCTTTGAATTCCACATATGATAAGCTTCACATTTGTATGGGATGTCATCACCCTGGAAATCTTCTCGGTAATGACTAATTTTAGCAACCCGCGGTGTGACGTACTTCCTGCCTGCCTGTCTCAAAACCCTGATGGGAACATAAGGGTATATGAATCTTAACCCGATGAACACCAAGTGCGGAGCGTCCCTAGACCTCATTATGAACCTGCCAGTGGGGAACCATTTGAACATCCATTGGACCTGATCCTCAGTCAAATTGTCGAAAAACCGCACCCATTCTATAACACTCTCGAGTTGAGCAAACCTGTCCGGGATATAGGTCATTCTCTTAGGGTGATGGAAGGATATATGATCATTCCATGGCCTTCGTGGAATGTCTTGACGGTATTTACCTCTCTGGAGTTTCTCTAATAACCAAACATGTAGCAGCAGATTACAACCCTCGAAATGTTTGAACCCCTCCTGGCAACGGTCCAAGGTCCGATAGATGTCAGCAATGATCATAGGGACAATGGTATATGTTTGCCCCTTAATTCCCTCCATTAAAGTTTTGGCTACCATAGCCAGTCTGGTGTGAATTCTATCCCCTTGCATTGGAAACACTATCATACCCAGAGAGCAGACGATAAACACAAAAACCTTGCGGTTAATATGACCCAAGGAAGTGATAGAGAATTCATCATGGAAGATACGGTAGGACTTGCTATGACCATATCGTTCATAGAGGTAGTCAAAGGGTATGTAGGACTTCTTCAAGCACTCCAAATCCTTGTTCTTTTTCAAACCCATCATTGTAAGAAATCCCCTAGCGGTAGGATTTTTTGGCACCAATAAACCGGGACTATCCTAAGGTAGCCCAGTGAACCCCTATTTCTTCCAAGAGAGGGGTCATTTCTATGTTTCCAAAGTGAAACACGGATCTTTCACTGTTCCCATAACATTGTGGCAGCTTCAATAAACATATTATTTGGTTGAATGTCCAATAGAGAAGAAAAATTTCCCAAGACCTTCTTAACATGCCTTTTGTCACTTGATGAAAGATCTTCCCACCAATATAGCAACAAAGGTAGTATGCTACGGAATATGCCGAACTTGGGGACTTCATGCCTTATTTCTGCAAATCAAGTAAGGTTAGGCCCTTTCCCCCTCCAGATGCGACTATTTATACATCAATGATTAGCATATTGGCACTTATTTCTCAAAATTAATGCACAGATCGTGGTTGCGTCTGTTGGGATTATGGAAACCCCGGTGGACTTTTGTACAAGGATTTTCTTAAAGTGTTATTATGTGGACAACATATTAGCCCTGACTAGGTTTAACCATGATGCATATACAATTAATCAGAGTAAGGTTTCTATAGAGGTCTAGACCGGTACCCTCAAGCGGACAACTTGAAGGGAAAAGCACAGAACCATCGAATGCACCGCTGATCGACTAGTTTTACCACAAATAAGCATTTCCGAATTCAAAGGGTGATATATAGGAAAAGCGCAAAGACTCATCAAACGTTTCTATAGTATTGATTACGCACGACTACAATATGTTTTTGAGCATGATTTATGCAACAATAAATAGCACGTTGTCACATATTTGCACGTAAAAATGATAAATGCGGTATTTAAATATTGAAAGGCATTTAAGAAAAAAAAAACAAGGAGACAAGTTAGTTTTTGTAGTGAATGAAGTCATAAATGCTTAAAAATAGGAAATTAAATTCACATAAAGGGGAAAGGGAAACAAAATTGAAGCATTCTTAAAGACTAATTAAAAAAAAAACAAAGTTCGTTATGGTAAGAGCCTAAGGGTTATCCCCAGCAGAGTCGCCATGCTGTCGTGCCCCCTTTTCCTCACGGAATCGGGTTTCGGCATTTCTAGGACAACTCCCTTCCTTTTGGGATGGGATATGAGGTTTGAAGAGTCTCCACCTAACGGATTATGGTGCGTTAGGGCACCTAGAGCAGATAACTCACACAACTAGTTTCCATCACTAGAGATCATGTAAGGTCTTGAAATTACCTTGAGGGGAAAGTGTTAGGCACCCCTCGAGGTCCACAACGGTGGGTCCTGACCGATTTTAATTAAGCGAATTAGTCTTAAGGGGAAATAAAACAATTTAGACAAATAGACATTACTTTAAAATAGGAATTAAAGGGGTCCTAGGTTTTTTAGACTGTAGGATCATTTCCATTCAATACTTGGTAACTTTCCCCAAGTTGGGGTGCTACACATAGTATTAGTGCAAGGGTCATCATCTACTTTACTACCGAATTACTATCTTTCAGTTATTTACCTAAGCGTTCTAATAGTTTCTAACTCGTGCGTTATGCGTGCGATACCCGTCCCTTATCTATGGTCCTGGAAGTGTTTTAGGACCTCTATTTAAAGAAGTTCTAGACTGAACTATGTTGCTTAAAAATGAGAAAAACTAAGCGACAAACAAAATTCAGATAGGACTATCATGTAAGGAGCAAATAAGGGCTTATGTTAACCTCCACAAATAAAAACAAAATGCACGTAGTTCAATCAGCAAATTTTATTAATTTAAGACCCTATAGGCAGGATATTTAGATGAGTATAAATATAATGTAAGATAAAATTTTTATTAAGACGAGTAGCGATACCTATCAGTTTGCCTACTGATTTTAGTCCTTGAATCTGGGCATATTTTAAGCAGCAAGATATCACAGTTTTGAACCCGGTATTCTTACTAGCCCTACAGGTTTGCCTAAGTGATAACCAAAATAGAATCTTATAGGCATGATATCTAAAAAGTGTTGATTATAGACCAGAGTTTATAAACCAGTTACTGATTTTAACGAACATGTTCTTATCTCTTTTAATCATATAAGCATGCTTTCTAATTTTACAGAATTAGTTAACTCCTATAGCCCTAATTTCGTAGTGTTGATACTGATTACAAGCATGATTTCTAAGTTTACCAATTGGTTTTACCCTATAGGCATGGTATCTATTTAGTTTAAATCCTATAGACATGGTATCTAGGTTTTGAAAGTGGTTTGCTTATTTCCTATGGGCGTAATATCTAAGTTGTATGCTGATTTTATTTATTAGGTATGAAATTTATAAATCACATGTGGGCGAAAATTTCAAACACGTAGCAATAAAGTTAATTAATTTGTACAAATAAGGCCCTATGCGCATGATCACTAATGCACGTTGAGATTGGGGATGTGTATAGATCCTAAGAACATGGATTCTAATGCAGAATTAATCAAGGACCTACAGGAAGTGTTTATAGCATGCCAAAAATGTGAGACAACACAGAGTTACAAACAGTGAGAAGAAAAGACACCATATAGGAAGGATCTCTAAACAATTAGTAACACTCACATAATAAACATAGTAAACCTACAGGCAGGATTTTTACCTGAGTTAAAGAAAGATATAGAACCCCCCCCCCCCCAGCTTTTTCTAATAACCCGAAATCTATTTATTACAAAGGTTATTACATGATTACAACCCAATATGAATGAATATGATAATACTATACATTACACTATAGGGAGCCTTAGCAGGCCCAATATTAACCTGGAAACTAGATCTTCAAGAAAAGCAAGTATGTCGTATACAGACGGTCCATCCATGATACACAAAATTGGGCTTCTGGTGTAATAAAGTTCGAAAGGGCCTCAGGGACCCCGGTAAATGCTCACACCAGAACCTTACGTAGAAAAAAAAAAGTTTGTAAGAGATTGGAAGACAACCCCAATGTGTCAGAGTTCTGAGAAGTCTCAAGGACCCTAGGCAGTTCTCACACTGGGGGTGGTTGGAACCTAGATAACTAAGAGTAGCAGTTTAATAATAGTATATAAGGGGTAGGGGATATTTTGGAAAACAGTTTGATTGTTTAGGAGCAAACAGGTTCAAATTACAAGACTACAAAAAGAATAGAGTCCATATTTAGCATATGGTTCAAACAGATTGGTATTGGTTCAGACATAGATATTGTACCAATAATTAAAACAATCACAACAAGAGCAGGGGCACTAGAATGAAATACATAACTGACCACACATACTTGCAATACCTAAACATGTTCTGAATAGGGAACATTGTGATGACCCAAAAGGTCATCCTGAGTAATTCTAGTTAAATCTGTGTTCTGAGGCCACGAAAGCCTCTGTTAATCACACCTCGATATGTGTGCGCAGCCCGAGCAGGTATCCGGGAAACTTCCATGTAAAAATTTGATAAAAATGGGATTTTTGAATAGAATAATTGAATAAAGTTGACTTTGGTCAACATTGTTTTGGTAAACGGATCCGGACCTGTGATGTGACGGTCCCGGAGGGTCCGTAGGAAAATATGGGACTTGGGCATATGCCCGAAATCGAATTCCGAGGTTCCAAGCCCGAAAAAATGAATTTTTGAAGAAAATTAGTTTCTGAAAATAATAAAGGCTTTTGAAAGTGAATGATTATGTGAAAACCTTGTTACCGAGACCGTGTTACGGTTCCGGAGCCCAGAACAGGTTTATTATATGTTTTTTATTCTATCTGTAGAATTTGGTGTAAAACGGGTTCGATTAGATTTGTTTCGGATACAAGTGAGGAAAAATGGAGTTAATGAACTTGTGGGGTTTCTAAAGAATATGAAATGTGATTTGAGAGGTGAATTTATGTTCCCGAGGTCCGAATGAAATTCCGAGATGAAAAATAGTTCCGTTGTGTCATTTATAACTTATCTGCAAAATTTGAAGTCATTCTGAGTGGTTTAGGCCGGTTCGGCACGTCGAAGTGAATTCTATAATTTCAAAGTTCTTAAATTTTTAATTCAGGGGTTTTGGAGGGTGATTTTGAGTTTTAGCATTGTATTGAGTGTTCCGTGAGCTCGAGCAAGTCCATTTGATGATTTGGGACTTGTTGGTATTTTTGGACGGGGGCTCGGGTGGGCCCTGGTGCCTCCCGGACCCCGCGCGAGGCCAAAAACCATCAAAAACCACTGCTGGTGCCCAACAGCTGGTGTGACCGCAGGTGCGGTTGCCCAGCCGCAGGTGCGGTACCCCATCCCCTTGCCCAAAGTCCGCAGGCGCGACACCGCAAGTGCGGTCCAGGCCATCGCAGGTGCGACCTTTTCCGCAGGGGCGACCAAAATTCCGCAGGAGCGGGACCGCTGGTGCGGCTCCCAACCCCGCAGGTGCGAGCCTAGGGTTCTAGGCCCTTTTCCGCAATTGCGATCCTTTTCTCACAGGTGCGAGACCGCACCTGCGCTCCTATGGTCGCAGGTGCGGAAACCCCTGTTGGCAGCCCATTTAAAATGTCCAAAATTTCGGGTTTTCCTCATTCTTTCCATCTTCAAACTCCATTAGAGAGCATCCAATCTTGGGGCATCACCTTCCACGACCACCCACTGTAAGAGGTAAGTAAAACACCATAAAACTTCTAATTTTAACAATAACTCCTAGCTTAATTCACTATTAAACCACCTAAAATCATTGAATTAGGTAGTAAACTTTAGTGTTCTTAGGAATTTCATGATTTTCCATGTTAGGCCATAAATTCTTGATTAAATTACGTAACTTCGATCCTTAGACTCCGGTAATTGATTCCTTCATGAATTTTCGAAAATCTAAACGTGTGGGCCCTGGGTCGAATTTTAGTATTCTTAGAAGAATAGTAGGAAATGCATAACTTGGCTTAGATATTTATTTATTGAGTACTTATTGATGTACTTGGGTTGATTATGTCTAGATAATACCGTGCCGTAGTCGGGTTCAAAAGGAAAGGCTGTGATCGAGGCTTGACTTGCAATTTTGGAGCCAAGGTAAGTGTTTGGCTTAACCTCAGCTTGAGGGATTAGGTATAGAGTCTTATTTGCTATGTGCAACTCATGTCCAACGTATAGGCGTGGTGACGAGTGCCTATGCGTTGCGGTCAAGTATGCCCGTGAGTCAATTGTGATGAAATTTGCTATGTTCTTAATATTCCCCGCACTATGAGTAAATTATGAATTAAAAGTGATACTTGATGTTGTTTCATGACGTGGAGAGTTATTGAGTTATTTGTTCCAGTTGAGGCTTACACTGTTGAAATTGTATTATTGATGCGAGGTTGATTATAGTTGAGACCCTTGTCGGGCATTTGTTGATGTTGTAAATGATGATTTCTCCTTGCTGGAACAATAGAATTGTATTGAATATTTCCATGCACTTGAGACTTCGTGTTGTTGACTTTCATATTATTGTTGCCATGTGTTTTATTATTCGTCGCACGAGGGGACATGCCGTGTTGACTGAGGGTTATTATATTATATATGCACGAGGGGACATTCCGTGTTGAGTGTTATCATATATGCACGAGGGGACATTCCGTGCCGAGTGATTGTGAGGTTATGCACGAGGGGACATTCCGTGCCGAGTGTTATTATATATGCGCGAGGGGACATTCCGTACCGAGTGTTATTATATATGCACGAGGGGACATTCCGTGCCGAGTGTGTTATTATATATGCACGAGGGGACATTCCGTGCCGAGTGATTGTGAGGTTATGCACGAGGGGACATGCCGTGCCTTTTCTGATCATTATCTGTTTGAGAAGCTATACTTCTTCCGTGTCTGTATGTTTCATTTATTACCTTGTACTACTGTGTTAGCATACTGTTACCCTATCTCCCCCGCGTGTTCGCC
>ML265703.1:6128-20363 GCA_005239495.1 Nicotiana undulata
CAAGGCTCGAAAATGGAGGTTGGGGATGGAGGAGAGGGCTGAACTTTGAGGAATTCCCGTAATGAAGTCTGTTTTGGAGTTAATAAAATGACTGGGGAAAATTAGCCTATGCGATCGCGGAGGCAGGAATGCAATCGCATAGAGGTGTGACTGACAAGCTCTGCGATCGCGGGTCTATGTATGCGATCGCACTGAGTATTTTCCTCCACCTGCCCTTACCCACTTAATACATTATGCGATCGCGTAGTATGCTATGTGATCGCATAATGCAACAGACTACCCAACCCCCACCTAGGTACACTGCCCCTCTATGTGATCGCGGATGGGGTGATGCGATCGCATAGAGAAACCTGACCACCCCTCCCCTTAAGCCTATGCGATCGCAGGGCTTCGTGTGCGATCGCACTGAAGCCCGCACCAGACACCAGAAAACTAGGCCTACACCAGATTTTCTAACTTGAAACCCTCCCGTTAGCCACCCGAAACTCACCCGAGCCCTCGGGGCTCAAAGCCAAAAACACACACGACTCCCNGGACCTCGGGAACATAACACTACTTTCCAAGCCACATTTCAAATTCATTAAAACCTCAAAACCTCATTTTTTATCCGAAACCACTCAATGCACGCCCGTTTTACACCAAAATTTACAGATAAGACAAATAATATATAATAAACCTGTTTCGGGCTCCAGAACCATAATACGGACCCGGTAACACGGTTTTCACATAATTATTCATTTTCAAAATCCTTTATTATTTTCAAAAAATAATTTTCTTTAAAAATTCATTTCTCGGGCTTGGGACCTCGGAATTCGATTCCTAGCATATGCCCAAGTCCCATATTTTCCTACGGACTCTCCGGGACCGTCGAATCACGGGTTCAGGTCCATTTACCAAAAATATTGACCAAAGTCAACTATATTCATTTATTAATTATCAAAACTCATTTTTTTAATCAAATTTTCACATAATAGCTTCCCAGTTACACGCCCGGGCTGCGCATGCATATCGAGGTGAGACTAACAGAGGCTCTCGGAGCCTCGGAATACAGATATAGCTTAACTTACGTAAGATGACCTTTTGGGTCTTCACACTTCTATGGCTGAGTTTAATTTATTGGTTATCATGCATACATGATTGGTCATTGGTAACACCTTGAATAGTATATATGGATTCATTCATTTGATCATTTGAACATATATAGTTTTGTTTATACAATATAATTTCAGTGTTAAGAAACTAAGCTCAAAGTAATAATATGATACAAGAAAATAGACAAGAAATGTAGAGAGGAAGAGATAGCTATCTTATTTATTCTATATATTCAAGTGTGTATAAGATCACTTTTCATCCTCTATTTATAGTATTACGTAGAGGTATACAAAAGAATGTCATAAACATGACATTAAGTATTTGAGATCATGTAGGAAGATCATGAAGGAGATTATGGAGGTATGGGCGTTACAACCATAAGTATTGGAGTAGTGGGAGTTATGGAGATAATGGAGAAGAGTAGTGGGTGTTATAGGAGTTATGGACATCCACCATATACTAATGTTTCATAACACTCCCCCTTGGATGTCCATAGATAATGTGCCTCGTTAAAACCTTACTAGGAAAAACCCTGTGGGAAAAGATCTTAGTGAAGGAAAAAGAGTACACATATTTTGTAATACGCATTGTTTGCTGCCTCGTTAAAAACCTTTCTAGGAAAACCCAATGGGATAAAACCTCAGCTAAGGAAAAAAGAGTGCAACGCGTATCTTACTCCCCCTGATGAAAACATCAATTTATTTCCCGGAGACGATGAATTCCAAGCTTGTATAAAAACTTCTCTAATATTCAGATCGACAATGCCTTGTGAAAGAGTTTGTTAAATTATCACTTGAATGAATTTGTTGAACATCTATTTCATCATTCTATTGAAGATTGTTTCTGACAAAGATCTTTGATGAAATATATGATTTATTTTGTCTCCCTCAATATATCCTTCTTTCAGTTGAGCTATGCATGCAGTATCGTCTTCAATGTAATTGGAATCTTGTTGAATATCATAATATGGCAGTACCCTCACAGACAAATTGATTATCTGAACAACGAACTATGCCCTATATTTGTATAACCAACAAAACCTTGACAATATTTGTTAGAATAAATAAATCTATATCAACGATTCATTTTGCAATATAACACTAATCGTATTTCAATATCAACGTAGGACTAAAACTATATCTTGCTAGAATATTATTATACTTATGGTTTTAGCAAGATACATTAGTGCACTAATTGCACTAGAAACAAAAGTAAATCATGTACGCCATGATTAGTCTAATCCACGTAAGATTTTGATGAAGCTTTATTTAATAAGTTTCTTGGGAACCTTACTAAGCTTCAGAACAATGTAAATCCTTCAAGGATTTACATCATACACATATCAAGTTTTTCATGTATTTTCAAATTAAAACCTTAAAACAATTTCATCCACCACAAGAGAACATATCTCCATGTAATTAATTCCAGGATATTCGTCGAATTTTAAATTTTTCAGGTGAAGTCAATTTTCATTGTGCATTTTTCATTTGACCAATCATTTATCTGTCCAAATTCCATGACAGATTTTAGCTCAAGATCCTCGTCAATATTAAAAATATTGAGCGCTATATTATATCAACAATATCATTGATGATCATTTTACAACGGTTCCATCATCACACAATAAAGACATAACTTATCGAGATCTCATTATTTTCAGGTACCTGAGCCCCTTCCATGAGGTATTATAAAGTGTTATGTTATGGTGCTCTTACAGAGCACTTGCCTCCTTAGTATGACCATCTTTATCATTTGATCTTCTCCTTCTTCAAGGAGTTTTATCTTTGGAACTGATTAGTCTATTACGCTTCATGCGTTCCATAGACGATGTCCACCGTGGAATTTATTCTATTTGGAACATTAGCAACTGAAATATAACATTTAGCTTTGGGTCAGCAAATGCGCTTGGCAATATTTTACAAATAAATTATCACTTGAACTTCAAGTTCATATTTTCTTGTACGAGGATCTAGGTACACTCATAATAATTAATTCCATGATTACTTTTTTTGCTGCCAATTTTCTCCCCCTAATCCTGGGATCACAAACAGATATCCCCAACTTTATTTGGGGACCCATCATTGTGCATTGTGGTGGAAGAATTAAATGATATAGAACATCCATATTTCTATATGGAAATTATTTTGTTCCTGACCCTGAACCAATTGTGATAGGGAGAATTTATCATAACTTGGCTAGATGCGTACAAATGATGTTGTATGTTAAATAATACATCTCATAACCAATGGTTTAACTTATTTGGAGGCATACAGTTTCTGCTAAACCAACTTGGATTTAAACCAACATTATCAAGATAAAGTATCATAATATTTATTTTGGAATTGTGCTCTAATAATTTGAGAAATCAACCTTGCTAAATTCACACCGCAAGTTGATAACAAACGCACATGTGACCATACAATAAATGCATCTTTTATAATCATATAATAATAAACGGTTCACATGGCAGGTGATTGGGCCCATATATGTATCACCTTTTATTCGTTCCAGATTTTAAGGGATTCAATCCCAACCTTAACTGGTATATCATGAGAATAAACAACACAAGAGAATTCTTGAAGAACCTTCTATTTCTTCAATATATGCCAATGTGAATTCTCAATTAATTTTCGCATCATAATTGAATCGGGATGGCCAACCGGTCATGCCAACTAATATTTGTTTCAGTAAACATTTAATTTACTATGGTATGTGATTCCATCATTATGCTTATTTATCTGTAGTACAAATAAAAGAAAAATCAGGTAACCTTTCATATTTACTCGGTATGATTATAGTAATATGAAGATATTCAATCTTCCTTTCATTTATAGTCTCAAATGCCAACCACTTTGGCTAATATGTTTGAAACTCAAAACGTTTGTTTTGAGACTTACTATAATGTCATGAATAATTTTATTTATCCGGGTAGTAACAAATCTGTCTTTCAGAGATCTTAACTACTTTTGTACTACAAGATCTTTTGTCACACCATCCATATGGTGAATGTATCCATTACGGAGAAAATTATTTTATAGTAATTATCATGGTCAAAATCATCATAAGCAAAATCATTTATTGCTTAATTTTTCCTTAAACAACTTTTTATAAGACATGGAAAAATATTTTTGGCGTACCACATATACACGACCAAAGATAGTCATGTAACCATACAATAATGTTCATTATCTTTATTTCTCTCAAAATTCCCAATAGAGGTGAGTTATAGTATTTATCCAACCATACATAAGCACATTCTTATGCATAATTATATCACATGTGTATTTTCACATTCACTTTCAAAAATGAGTCTGCATTTGCAATGCTTGTCACAAGTCGCATTCTTTCAGAAAATGGACTATAATTCTTTCACATTTTCAAGACGATATTGATACACAATTCCTTAACCTTTGAAGGATTATTTTGAGAACCTTTATTTTTCTCCTTTTTACATTTACCATAGTGATGACTATATTATTTTGGTCTTTGGCACACCCACGTTCATTGGTCAACCACTTGTCTTTATTTAGACTTATTATGCACCATTATCACATTCACTTCAAGAATGGAGAAAATCAAGTGGGACAAGCTTCATGCCTTTACATGAAAAATATATTATTTTTCTTTAGTCATCATATATCATCAATATGGTGAATTGGGACTCAAACCCAATGCCTTACCCATATAAAGGCATGCTAGGCCATATTGAGTTGGACTCAAATCTAACTCTTATAATCATAGTGCACCAGGACTCAAACTCGGTGTCTTACTCTTATACAATGGCAGAGTAAGTCTAAGTGGACTCACACTTGAGCCTTTCATGATATACTATTTTCTAATAATCAATTATTTTTTCCTGAACTTTAATGAAAGTTCACATTGATCTTTTTCACGAACAACTACATGATCAAATACAAAGTGAATAAAACTATCTTAGTTATACAAAAATTATTTTGACCACGACATAAATTTAAATTCTTATTATCGTTATTTTTAAGATTAATTAGAAACCTTCTCATAATTAACATTTTCATAATCTTGGCTTGCAAACTGTCGGAGCAGTACATATGGGAGATGATATCAAGGCATCATAATATGCTCTTGTTTGCAACTCGAAAGCAGGTACTCCATATGTATACATCTGCACAAATGAAACTAAATTGTTAAGTAACACAAATTAAACTAAGTCTTAAATATTAAAGTAAGTGAATTGCATAATTCATGGAAACTGAAAAATGATACTCCATGTATAACAGAAGCAAACACAACATTGATATGACAACGAAATGCAAAAAATTTCACAAGCTCAACCAAATTGATTCAAGGTTGTAGCTCCTATGAAAGGCTTTCATCTCTTATGAAAAATATAAGAAGAATATAGCCATTCGTGTTGATAACGTGTTAAGAAACTAAGCTCAAAGTATTAATATGATACAAGAAAATAGACAAGAAATGTAGAGAGGAAGAGAGAACTATCTTATTTCTTCTATATATTTAAGTGTGTATAATATCATTTTTCATCCTCTATTTATAGTATTACATGGAGGAATACAAAAGAATGCCATAAACATGACATTAAGTATTTGAGATCATATAGGAATATCATAGGGGAGATTATGGAGGTATGGGAGTTACAACCATAAGTATTGAAGTAGTGGAAATTAAAGAGATAATAAAGAAGAGTTGTGGATATTATACGAGTTATAGACATCCACCATATACTAATGTTTCATAACATTCAGAAAGTTTTTCCTATTATTAGTCCAAGCACCTTGAAAATTAAATACCTTTCCGTTAAAAAAATCCATATTTACGGCCTAGTTTGATGAACACAACATAGTAATTGGAAGGTAAAACAACTTCGTAGCCACTTAATTTTGTACCAATTTTTCATTCCGGTAAACAAATTTTTATTTTTCTATTTGAGGATCTCAACCTATTCATTTGCACAATAATAACTTCTTTGACTGTTGATCACACTTATGTGGCAAAGAACTAGCTGTTGTCGGAAAGGTGTGTGTTAATCACATAGAAAAGCGCGTGAACCAAATTATTTTAATTTAAATGTACTAAAACCTGAATCTCCACACCTTCCAACGCCACCCATTCCTAATTTCTATCTTGCTAACCAACCGTGTGTATATCTTTGTTTTCAAGCAAGTGAGGATTTATAGAAATAATTTCTTCAAAATATTCAAAACCCTACTGCATTTTCTATTATTTTTTTAGTCTAGATGCATGGGGAATACTAGTATCTCATCACTCACTACATTTGTAACGACCCAGCCGGTCGCTTCGAGAGTTGTAGCCCCGTTTCCCCAATTCCTACTCCTTTTGTGTTCTACAGTCGTTATATGACTTATCGGGTTAGTTGGTCCAAGTCCGGAGTGAAAACAGAGTGAATTGAGACACTTAGTCTCTTAATTAAAAGCTTAAGTTGGAAAAGATGATCAGATGTCGACTTATGTGTAAATGACCTAGGATTTGAATTTTGATGGTTCTGTTAGCTCCGCTGGGTGGTTTTGGACTTGGGAGCGCATCCGGATTGTGATTTGGAGGTTCGTAGTAGAATTACTCTTGAAATAGCAAAAGTTGGAATTTTAGAAAGTTTGATCGGGAGTGAACTTTTTGATATCAGAGCCAGATTCCAATTATGGAAGTCGCAGTAGGTTCGTGGTGTCATTTATTACTTGAGTGCAAAATGTGAGGTCAATCAGACGTGATTTGATAGGTTTCAACATCGTTTGTATAATTTAGAAATTTCAAAGTTCATTAGGCTTGAATCTGTGTGTAATTCATGTTTTTTTAATGTTTTTTGAGATGATTTGAGGGTCCAACTAAGTCCTCATTATGTTTTGGGACTTGATGGTATGTTTGGTTGAGGTCCCAGGGGCCTCAGGTGAGTTTCGGGTGGTTAACAGACTTGGTTTTGAGTTGGTGAAATAGCTGAAGTTTCTGGTTTTTGCTCATTTGGATTCCTTATACGTGATCGTGTGGTCAGGTCCGCGATCGTGTAGGCTAAGCTGGTTGCTGATGGAAAATGGCCTACGCGTTCGAGAGTGGATGAACGCAATCGCGTAGATTTGAGAGGCACTGTTACGCGAATACATGGACTAGATAGCGTTCACGAAGAGGAAAAGGGGTAGGAACGGAAATCAAGAGTTTTGTTCATCGCGAACGTGTGAGGCAGTTCGCAATCGCGTAAGTTAATGGGTCAGAGCATAGATTTCGCGTGCGAGATTCCGCATTCGCGTAGAGTTAGTTTGTGGGGAAGCATAATTGTGCTTCGCGATCGCGATTGTACTACGATCGCAATGAAGGTATATTTGGGCAGAGTTAAAAGATTCTAAACGAGGGTTTCGAGTTCATATCATAAAATTGAAGTGGGAGCTCGGTAGAAGGCGATTTGTGGAGAGATTCTTGTGTGGGTGTGCGGGGTAAGTGATTTCTATCTAATTTTGGTCAAATTCCATCATTATACCTTTAATTTCATCATCTTATTTGTGATTTAGGGTGGAAAAATGAGGAAGAGTTCTTAAGTTGGATTATTGAGGTTTTGAATGGGATTTTGTTATCGGATTTGAGTAAATTCGGTATGATTAAACTCGTGAGTGAATGGGCCTTCAGGTTTTGTGACTTTTGACAGATTTTTAGATGTGGGTCTTGGGGCCGGGTTTGAGCCGATTACAGATTTTTAGCTATAATTTAGGTTTTTTCTTGTGGAATTGATCCTTTTAGCCAATATTAATTGTATTGTGCTGCTTATGGCTAGGTTCGGGACATTTGGAGGCCGATTTGAGAGGCAAAGACATGTTGGAATAGAGTTTTGCTCGTATTGAGGTAAGTAACAGTTTTAAATATGGTCTTGAGGGAATGAAACCCTGGATTTTGTATTATATGATTGTTTTGGAGGTGACACACATGCTTGGTGACGGGCGTGTGAGCGTGAACCGTATGAATTGGGACTTGGTCCATTCCGTGAAACTAGAATATTGAATAAACTTGTTGTTAGATATATGCTCTTCATGTGTTATAGATATTTGACTGTGAATCATGTTAGAGACCATGTTTAGGCTATGTGTAGGTACTACTAGGACCCACAGAGGTCGTGTTACAGGTCGAATTACATGCTAAATGTTATTTGTACTCAGTATCAGTTTTTATTTGCATATCATATTTCAGTCTCTATTATGCTTGTTGATACATCATAGTATTGCTGTTTGAGCTGATTTCTGAGGGGCCGAGAGACTGGAGAGATTGATGACTGAGTGAGGCCGAAGGCTTGATTGTGAGGATATTTATGGGATCGGGCTGCACACCGCAACATGTTTCATTGATATATGCCATGAGTGGCTTGATATAGTGCTTGGACTGAAGGAGCCCCTCCGGAGTCTGTACACACCCCTAGTGAGCGCAGGTACCTATTGAGTGTGAGTGCCGAGTGCCGACCGCTGAGTGCTGAGTGTCGAGTGTTGAGTGAGTGTGAGGAATGAGTGGCTGTGAGGAATGAGTGATTGTGAAGTTGGAGTGAATGGCAGAACTGAGTGGTTATTTCCCTGAGAGGTTGTACATGACATTTTTGTTGTTGCACATAATTTCCATACATCACTGTTTTTGGAAACACTTCTGAAAGATACATGTATCTAGTTTTTACTTAAATTTGGCTATTGTAACTGTTTTATGGAAGCATGTCTACTTTCTTTGTTGAGACTACTAAAAATAAATTATAATTGTGTAGCTCGTCACTATCTTTCAGCTCCTTATTTATTAAAGAAAATTGTTATGCTAGATTTTTAAAGAAAATAAAGAAATAAATTAATGTTTGAAACCGTTAGTATCAGGCCTGTATTTTGGTTTCGTAGCCCGACACATGTTTGTTATGATATTTATGTCTAGTCTATAAAATTTGGTGAGAATCGAAGTTGATTTGACGTGATTCGAACGTCCAGTTGAGAAATAGTGAAATTGAAGTGTTCTTGAGAAAAATTACGAGTTTTGAGGTTAAATTCTAAGTTTTAGGTATTATTTTTGTGATTTGATCGCATGATCAAGTCCGTATGATATTTTTAGACTTTCTTGCATGTTTGGTTTGGAGCTTCGAGGGCTCAAGTGAGTTTTTGATAGGCTATGAGATTTTTTGAACTTAGAAATAATTGTTGTTTTGTTGTATCTGGTGCACAATGATTTTGTGCTTCGCGATCGCGAAGCTTCTCCCACGATCGCGTAGTGTAAAATTACTGGGGGTCATTGTTGTTCTTCGCAAACACAGCCCATTCTACGCGAAGGCAAAGGCCCTTGGGCCATTGTTCTCCACGATCGCGACAGGCCCACTGCGAACGCGGTGAAGGCATGTCTAGTGGTATAATAACCGAACAAAAAACGAGCAGAACCTATTTTCTTCATATTTTTGAACTAAAAGGACATAGAGGCAATTTTTAACCTACAAGTTCATCCCCAAAGTATTGGTAAACGATTCTAAACTCTTCTGTTTCGATTACCCAATGCTTTTCATCACTTTTTAATCAAAAATCAAGAATTTTCATGGTAGAAATTAGGGGCTTGGGTAGAATTAGGGAATTTTGTAAAAATCAAATTTTGACCTCGAATTGAGGTCGGATTTTGGAACTAATTGCATACTCGGGCTGGGGGTGAATGGATAAACGAAATTTGATCCGAACCCCGAGTTTGGACCATGCGGGCTCGGGGTCGATTTTTAACTTCTTTTTTTTATATAGAAAACTTAAGAAAAACCATAATTTTGCATTAAAATTTGTTCCTTTAGCACTAATTAATGATATTGAACTAATTATGATTAGATACGAGTGTATTGGAGGTTAATTCAAAAGGAAAAGTTGTAATTGAGCAGTGAGTGACTTGCGAAATCGAGGTAAGTGTTGTGTCTAACTTTAGCTTGAGGGAATAGGTATTATGTGACTACTTGATACTTTTTTTGTTGCTAAATACAATGTATAGGTGAGGTGACGAGTACCTATGCGTTGTAGTCAGATCATAACATGCGAGTGAAAGTTAATTCTTGTTATTTTGGTTGTTTTTAAAGCCTATCATCTATGATTATTGTTGTTATTGGAATGTTGGAAGATTAGTATCCGATTCCACCGAGATGGATAATATTGTGAATATTGAGTTGAGATTGAAACATTAAATGGTGATAGAAGCTATAATGAAATACTAAATACTAGTGAAATTCTTCTTTATATGTTATTGCCGATTCTGTGATTGGTGAGGAAGAGTGTAAAGTACGAAGGGTGATGTCGTGCATAATATATTTAAATTGTGAGGGAGAGTGTAAAGCACGAAGGGTGACATCGTGCATAATTTTTCTATATTGTGAGGTTGAGAGTAAAACACGAAGGGTGATGCCGTGCATTCTTATTTATAATCTGGTGAGGATGAGAGTAAAAGCACGAAGGGTGATGCCGTGCATTCTTATTTATAATCTGGTGAGGATGAGAGTAAAAGCACGAAGGGTGATGCTGTGTATCCTATTTATTATTTGGTGAGGCTGAGAGTAAAAGCATGAAGGGTGATGCGGTGCAAGTTTTCTTTCTATTTTGAATTGCTAAAATGTAGATTACTGTTTTATTTGATTCAAAACAGTTATACTTTATTTCTTGAGCCTTGTAATATTCTTTAGTAGTTCGTAAATTATCACTCCAAACCCTGGGTAGCTAGATATTATAATTAGCATCCGAGTTTCATTTTATTATTTCTCACACTATTCGACATTCGTTTATTTGATAATTTTAGACTTAGTATTATATTTTAATTGTTTAAATGTTGAATCCCTCTAACATTGGCTTGCCTAGCAAGTGTGGTGTTAGGCGCCATTACGATCCCGAGGGTTGGGAATTTGGGTTGTGATATATACTTAGTGGTCTCGGAGATAGCGGTAAGTGGGTTCTCAGTTTGAGATGAGCAAGGTACGTGATTCCCTGTTTACTATGTTAGTCGAACCCTAGGAGAGGTCGAGACATGATACCCGCACTTAGAAAAATTAGCGCTTGCTTTGAATAGCGTCTCTAAGAAATTAAAACCATATTTCAGTGTCACCCAATTTGTGTTATTACTACCCACCCCCTTCGAATTATTTTTCACAAACCCGAACTTTCGGGTTGATTGACCAAATGGGCCGTCGAGATCAGCGGTACGATATTGAGTATCAACCCCAAACGGCCATCAAGTCTCAAATCTTGGCAGACTTAGTGGCCGACATCACGCCAGCCCTCGTACCGTAGGTTGAAAATGAACTATTACTAAAATCGGGTATATCATCGGGGGTGTGGACCCTCTTCACAGACGGCGCTTCGAATGTGAAGGGGTCCAAGCTAGGCATCGTTTTGAAGCTTCCCATAGGTAATACAATAGAAAGTCTATCAAAACTTCAAAATTAACTAACAATGAAGCCGAGTATGAGGCCATGATTGCAGGTCTTAAGCTAGCTAAGAGTTTGGGAGTAGAGGTCATCAAGGCCAAATATGACTCCCTACTTGTGGTAAACCAAGTCAACAGAACTTTCGAGGTTCGAGAAGATAGAATGCAAAGGTACTTCGATAAACTACAGGTGGCTCTACACTGATTTAAGGAATGGACCCCTACAACACATACCTCGAGAACAAAATAGCGAGGCCGATGCCCTTGCAAATTTGGGGTCATCGGTCGAAGACGACGAACTTAGCTCGGGGAGTGTCATACAACTTTCAAGGTCGGTAATCGAAGAAGACCACGCCGAAATAAACTCCACAAATCTGACCTGGGATTGGAGGAATAAGTATATTGAATACCTAAAGAACGGGAAGTTTCCATCGGACTTCAAGTAATCGAGGACTCTACGCACAAAGGACACACAACTCACATTGGCCGAGGACGGAACACGATATAGGAGAATGTTCTATTGACCGTTGGCGATATGTTTGTGACCAAGAGACACCGATTACGTCTTACGGGAAATTCACGAAGGCACTTGCGGAAATCATTCTGATGCCGAGTCATTGGTTCACAAAGTCATCATATAAGGATACTATTGTGCCGATATGGAAAAGGATACAAAAGAATTTGTTCAAGAATGCAATAAATGTAAAAGGTATGCGCCGATGAGTCACTAACCCAGAGAGCAACTCCACTCAGTCTTATCCCCATGGACGTTCATGAAATGGGGAATGGACATCATCGGCACTCTCCCATCGGCCCCAGGCAAAGCTCAATTCATTTTGTTTATGACTGACTATTCTTCTAAGTGGGTTGAAGCACAAGCCTTCGAAAAGGTCAAAGAAAAAGAAGTCATAGACTTCATTTGGGACCACATTATATGTCAATTGGGGATGTTTGCCGAGATCGTATGCGACAATGTGAAGCAATTCGTCGGCAGCAAAGTGACAAATATTCTCGAAGACCACAAGATTGAAAGAGTCTTATAACCCCATATCATCCTAGTGGGAACAGACAAGCCGAATTGACAAACAAGACCATCATTCAAAATACTAAAGAAAAGATTGACTGACGCTAAAGGAAAATGGAGAAAAATACTGCCCGAGGTCCTTTGGGCGTACCGTACAACATCAAAATCTAGTACGGGGGTAACACCATTCTCTTTAGTCTATGGTGCCGAAGCTCTGATCCCGATCGAAGTCAGGGAACCTAGCCTCAGGTTTCGGCATGCAACGGAAGAGTCAAATCACGAGGCTATGAATACAAGTCTCAAAGTACTATATGAAAGACGAGAAGCCACCCTCGTTCGAATGGCCGCACAGAAAGAGCGGATCGAAAGGTACTACAACCAAAGATCCTGCCTTCGACACTTTAAAATTGGGGACTTAGTTCTGAGAAAAGTCACCCTTAACACTTGAAACCCGAACAAAGGGAAACTTGGCCCAAACTGGGAGGGACCGTACCAAGTCCTCGAAATCGTCGGGAAAGGATCCTACATACTTGGCACGACGAACGACGAGAAATTACAAAACAATTGGAATATATCACTCCTCAAACTATCTTACTGCTAAGGTACAACCTTCTTTATTTTCATTTATATTTTATGTTAACCAATTACAGTTGTTCGATCGAAGACATCTGTCACTACCCGAAATCCCACCTTTCAGGCCGTGACTGCGTCTAACGTTGAACCTGCTAGACAAGCCAACGTACACAACACTTTGACATTTATAACAACAACATAACAGAATAAAACCAATTAACCTTCCAACCTCTACTGAACATTTCTCGAATTCATTAGTGTCAAACCTTATAAAAAGAAACATCCCACACTAGTACCTCTCAAAAACTTCACTGAACATTCCAAATCACTTCAATTGTTCCACAACAGAAAAATAATAATATTATCTTAGAAAACTCAAAATTAAATGATAAGACATCTACAACGAACAATCCCAAAACCGGGGTGTACAATCCCACGGACTAGCTACTGGAATACTAAATACAAGTCTGGAAATGAAAATACAACACTGTCTTGGAAATAAGAAGAAAGACAATGAAACGGTAAAGGAGAGAAGCCTCGGGATCCACGAACGCCAGTGTATACCTCGAAGCTCTGATGTGGACTGAAGATATCTCCCTCAGAACGCTCCACGGGGTCCGGTAGCAGGGTCAGCACAAAACAAGGAAGTGCAGTGTAGTATCAGTACAACCGAACCCATGTACTGAGTAAGTGCCAAGCCTAACCTCGGCCCAAGTAGTGACGAGGCTAGACTTGACTTCTACGATAACCTGTCCTATTCTACCGCAGGTAACAGGAAATAACACAAGGCAGGTGATAAATCGGCAAGTAGGGGATACGGGAGCAGTAAAGGGGGACAAATGGAATAAAACAGTCACATCGACAGATAGAAGTAATCCAGAGAAAACAATCCAACATAATCGACAGCGAACAATATAAATGTCGGAAAAGTAAACAATGGCACGGCATCACCCTTCGTGCTTTTACTCTCTTCCTCACAATGCAATTTAATCGAATATCATGGCACGACATCACCCTTCGTGCTTTTACTCTCTTCCTCACAATGCAATGTACAATGAATCATTGCACGATATTTACCTTCGTGCTTATAGTCAATAAAATCATGGCACGACATCACCCTTCGTGATTTACACTCTTCCTCACTATGCAATGAA
>ML265704.1:0-25922 GCA_005239495.1 Nicotiana undulata
CTATGGAAAGAGTCATTCACGGGAACATAGTCCCAATACACAAAACGACCGGCTGGGTCGTTACACCAAGCCCGAGAAATGAATTTTAAAAAAAAATTGTTTTCTGAAAAATATAAAGGTTTTTGAAAATGAATATTTATGTGAAAACCATGTTACCGGGCCTGTATTATGGTTCCGGAGCCCGGAACAGGTTTAATATGTTATGTGATCTATCTATGAAATTTGGTGTAAAACGGACTTGAAATGACGTGTTTCAAATCAAAATCGGAATAATTGAACCCTATGAAGTTTTAAGAAAATTCTAGGAGTTTTGAGGTTTAATTCATTGATTTTGATGATATTTTTGTGATTTAAATGCTTAAATAAGTCCGTAGGATGATTGGGAGTCGTGTGTGTTTTTGGTTTTGGGACCCGAGGGCTCGAGTGAGTTTCGGGTAGCGAACGGGGTGCATAAGTAGTGAAAAATCTGTTTTTTTCTTCAATTTACTGGTGTTCAGGTAAATTACCCTATGCGAACGCACCCAAGGGGGTGCGAACGCACAGGGTAAATAGTGGGTCTGGGTCAGGGTCCCATTTGTTCTATGCGAACGCACCCACTGTGGTGCGAACGCAGAGGGTTGTGGGGTGTAGGCAATGCGAACGCGCGGTAGGGAGTGCGTCCGCACTGGGTTAGAATAGGGCCTGGGGGAGCTGGGGGTGTTAGGCTTGTGCGAACGCGGCCCTTGGCTCGCGAACGCATAGGTCAGCCTGGTCAACCCTGTGCGAACACAGTCAAGGGGCCGCAAACGCATAGTGTAATTTTCCCCAGCTATTTTAAATACCCAAAAACATAATACCATACGGGAATTCATCAATTTTCACCATTCCCTTCTTTCTCAAACTCCATTGAAGACCTCCAAGCCATTTTCCCCTCCATAGCCATTTGGGTAAGTGTTCTAGAATATAGGCTAAAAATCCTAAAATCAAAGTAGAAATTAGGGGTTTCGGGTAGAGTTAGGGTTTATGGGATTTTGGGTAATTCAACCTCAATTTGGGGTCGGATTTCAAAACAAATTATATATTTTTACTCGTGGGGGTATGGGTAATCGGGTTTTGGTCCGAGCCTCATGTTTGGACCAAGCGGGCCCGGGGTCGAATTTTGGTATTTTTGGAAGAATGCTAGGAATTGTATATTTAGGCTATGGGATTGTATTAATGAGTCAATATTGATGTTATTAAATTGATTATGAATAGATATTATCGTTTCAGATTCGGATTCGAGAGGAAAGGCGATATTAGAGGCTTGAATTGCATTTTTGGACCGAGGTAAGTGTCTTGCCTAACTTTGGTGAGGGAATAGGTATTGTGCCCTATGTGCTATGTGTGTTATCATGTTCAATGCATAGGTGAGGTGACGAGTACCTATGCATTGTGTGTCAAAGTATGCCCGTGAGTCCGTTTTGTTATTACCTCAATGGTTATTGTGTTATGAAGTAGTTCTTTTGGGAAGTGATGTACTCGTAAGGAATTTGTTATAGCTGAGACCTTTGTCGGGCAAATGTGTTTGACTTTGGTTGTTATTCTCCGTGTTGGGTGGTTATGAGTTGAATTTCGGTAATTGCTTTCCTTGCCAAGTTTGTTATTTGTTGATTGATATTACTTGGGTGAGGAAGAGAGTAAAGCACGAAGGGTGATGTCGTGCCATTCATTCATATCACTCATTATTTATTTATTGCAAAGTGAGGAAGAGAGTAAAGCACGAAGGGTGATGCCGTGCAATTCATTTCATTTATTATTGCAATCATGTCATATATATATCTACCTGTTGCATAGTGAGGAAGAGAGTAAATCACGAAGGGTGATGCCGTGCCATTCATTTATCTGTTTATTTATCGTGTTTTACATTTCATTTTTCTATTTATCTGTTGCCCCCTTACTTGTTCCCGTATCCCTTGCTTATCTGTTGAATATTTGTCACTTCCTTGCTATATTTTTGATAGAACTGTACAAGTAGATTATCGTCGTCGTGTCTAGCCTCGGCACTACTTCGGCCGGGGTTAGGCTCCGCACTTGATCAGTATATGGGGTCGGTTGTACTAATGCTACACCTGCACTTCTCTATGTTGTGCAGATCCTGCAGCCATACCCAGTGGACGCTGATTGTGGGAGCATCCTGCAGTCCACTTTGGAGATTCCAAGGTAGACCCGTAGACGTTCGTGGGCCTTGGCGTCTCCTCTATCTTTATCTTCTAAACTGTCTTGTTTTTCTTTGTTCTAAAACAATTTATGTATTATTTCTTCCGACTTTGTATTTAGTACCCTCGTAGTCAGTTCGTGAGTTAGTGACTCCAGGTGCTGGGATATTGTAAATGAATCGTGTTATTGGGGTTTTGAGTTATTTTCAGAATTTATCTGCTTCCGCATTTGAAAAAGGAATATTAGATGCTTTACTTAATTTTGTATTTTTAATGCTAGTACGTTAATGATATTGTATACGTTGGCTTGTCTAGCGGGTTCAACGTTAGACGCAGTCATGGCCCAATGGTGGGATTTCGGGTCGTGACACTATGCCTTCTTTGAGTATTATTCATATGTAGTACTCATTGATCGTAGTTTGTAGAGTTTTCTCTATTCCTGTGGATAGAGCCAAACGCCTCTCCGGTATATTATATGCATCTATGGTTCGCGTTGGTCGACCCTTGGCAGTGTACACACTATTGTGGATTGGTTGTACGACCTTGCATAAATCGTGTGTGATAGTGCTAGGGGTATGATTATACTTGATATTTCTCTCTTGATCTGAGACTTGAAAATTACTTGGTGGTTCTTATGTGTTAAAGACATGTTGTGTGATGGTTGGATATTTTAAATTGTTATTATGTTTAAAAATCACTGTTTACCTTTTTTTATCCCACTATTATTGTTGAATTTCATGCCTATTTATGATTCCTATACTTTATTTATTGACATCTAGTAAGTGTCGATGTCGGCCCCTCTTACTACTTCTTTGAGGTTAGACTAGATACTTACTGGGTACACATTATTTATGTACTCACGCTGCAATTCTGCACTAATCGTGCAGGATCTGAGGTAGGTGCATCTTAGGGCCAGTCAGACGCGTATCCCAGCTACCCAGAGACTTAGTGGTGAGCTGCTTCCTATGCTCCGTTCTGCAGCACCCGGAGTCTCCTCCTTGTTGTATTTACTTTCCTTTCTATTTTACTTTAGATAGTGGTTGTAGGAGGTTTTGTATATTCTACTAGTTTGCTTGTGCACTTGTGACACCAGGGTATGGGAAATGTTTAGTAGATATTCATGATTTTTATCTATTAATTTCACTAGTTCACTCTTATGTTTATTTCATACTTTATATTTGTATACGGCTAAAATCGAAGAGTCCGATTTTACAATTATTATGGCATTCTATAGCCCGTATTCAGAAGGCTCGAGGCACAACTCGAGGTTCAACCCCGATGGGGCACCTCGTGGATTCTCTATGCTCGACCTCGGGCGGAATAAATCGGTGACTATCATGGACATGCGGGAAATTCCCAAAAGGCACGTCGGTAGAGCTGACCAGGTCTACAAGAATAGTACAAGTTCGTACCGTGACATTAGATAGTTGTACCAGCTGCATATCTTTGTAATAAATGCATATGTGCTATGTTGGGATTCCCCCTCATATATAAAGGGGACCCTTATCATTTCTTACACATGATATTCAATACAAGAACAAGAACATTCTCTGCTTTCTAATGTGCCGTAGAATTTCGGCACATTTAATACCAATTACTTAGATTTTAGCTCGTTCTAAATGTATTTTGTTCATTAATTCTTATGAAGTTTTGATGTTTTGCAGTACATGAGGCTTGAGGACTCGAAAACATGGAAAAGAAGTGTAAAAGACGCAAAAGAGCAGGAAAATGGCAAGAATGTGGCCGCATAACTCAAATGTGGACCGCATAACTCACATGCGGATCACAAATCACAAGGGTAAACCGAAGAGTGAAACAATTAAAGTGTCCAAATTGATTGAAAATTATGCGGTCCATTATGCGACCGCATAACAAGTTTGCGGGCCGCAAAATAGACCGCAAACTTTTAGTAGAGCCGGCTCCTCACAGTTTTGCGATGGAAAATGCGGCCGCATATTAAATATGTGAACCGCATAACTACTATGCGTTGGATGCTCGTAACTGGGACATGAAGCTCTGCGATGGAATTAACGAACATGGGGACTGCATAGCTGTTTTGCGATAGATATGCGGCCGCATAATGTGTCTGTAGGGGAAATCTTATCCATTGGCCCAGACTTTTAGCCCACTATAAATAGATTTATTAGGGTTTTGTGGGGGCATCTTGTCTGAAAAAGAGGATATAATACAAGGCATTGAATAGTCCATCTTTTGGAAGCTTTAAAAGGAAAAATCTTGCACTTTTGTAAGCATTATCACATTGAATATTATTATCTTTTTGTATTTTAGCATGCGTGGCTAGTTTTAAATATTAAGGTTGTGGACCCTAAATGGGTGTAATGTTAATGGGTGTTTACCATTGAATATATATATATATATATATATATATATATATATATATATATATAATGGTTGGTTGATATATTTTTATTTCTCATTCTTCATTTATTGTTGGTGGTTGCAAACATTAACAAGTGCCATTATACTCTTTCTTTAATTGGAAAAGTGGGTTAGGATTTGGTAGAAATAAATATTAAAAACTCAAGGCGTTAAACCTTGTTTAACAGAATCGCTTAGGAATAAGTGGATTTTATTTGGCATAAATTGATTGTTCTAAATTGCAACTCTTTTATATTTGGAAAAATAATAAAGAGGAAATACTACCCAACTATTGGAAAATATTGGGTAGTCATTTAGAAATCATTTGCATATCAAAGGACCTTCCATTAGAAATATAGCATATTAACACTGATAGAATTACATTTCATTGAAGGGGACAAAACCTTGGTTTAGTTAATCAAATTAATTACAATATTACAAAATTATACTTGTTTTTACTTCACTCAACACTCTCTTTAGCTAACGGAATTGAATTACAATTTAAGTTAAGTTTCACACTATCCAATAATCTTTTCACGCCTATTCCTTGTGATATTCGACTCTAACCTAGTTGGGTTATTATATTTAATATCTATCGCTTTACACTATTTCTTAAAGTGTAATTTGAGCGTATCAAATTTTGGCGCTGTTGCCGGGGAATACGGTTTTGAAATTACTAACTAGTGTGCACTTTACTTTACATTTTTTTCTATTCCATCACACTTTGCTTTCTTTGCTTGGTGTGCTAGGTGAGAATGGCCTATTATGATGAGGAGTAGAATCCCTGTGCGGATATTGAGGAATACATTGATGATACCAACGCTATTGTCCCTCCGCGGGTTGAAGCTGCTACATTCAAAGTAGATCATGGGTTAATCCTAATGCTCAAGGCATAAGGATTATTCAGGGACTCTACAGATGATGATCCAACGCAACACCTTAGGAATTTCTTGAATGTGTGTGTCATGCATAAACAGAACAATGTGACAGACGATGCCCTGAGACTGCGGGTGTTCAAATACTCATTAACTGGAGAGGCAAGAAAATGAATTCAAAATCTACCTCCTCATTCTATCACTTCTTGGCCCGAGCTTGTCCGTGCTTTCTTATCCAAGTGGTTCCCACAAAGCAAGAAATCCGAGCTCAGAGATAAAATCTTCTTCATCAAACAACTACCAGGAGAAAACTTATATGAGGCATGGGACCGATTCAAGTTGTACTTAGTGAGGTCACCGAACCATGATTTTCCAGATACTATTTAGCTGGAGAAATTTTACATGGGTTTGGATCCATTGACCCCGTCCATACCTAAAAACGCAGCAGATGAATCTTTCATGGACAAAACATTCCCCAGGATTACACAGATTCTAGACAAAATGGCCAAGCACAACCAAGCTTGGCACTCCGAAGATACCTCAGGTGGAACTGCATATGGTACTCCCTCTCTAACCAACATGATCAAAGAAAACCAAGAGAGAGACCAATTGGTTTCCGGGCTTGCCACAACATTGATGTGCTAACCAAGATGTTCACAGAAAGTCAGACAAAGAAGGTAAATGTTGTGGAAGACATGCAACCAATGGGAAATCAAGAGTTCGAAGAAGCAAACTATGTTCATAATTCTCATGGTGGATATCGCCAACAAAATCAATGGAGGCCAAACCCGCAAGGGCAAGACCATCAAAATTGGCACAATGATCAAGGTGGGTCGAGTCAAGGCAATTGGAGCAACAACAACAACAATTATTCCAACCGGAGTTCCAACCCCTATGTTCCACCAAAGGGGCAATATTCTAACTCTTCACACTACAAGGAGGGGTCTTCAAGTGAATCTAAGTTGGATGGAATGCTTGAAAAGATCTTCCAAAATCAATAAAGAGGCGACGCTACAACGAAAAACATGTCCGAACTTGTGGGGTCACATACCGCTTCTATACAAAAGCTTGAAATGCAAATGCGAGACTTGTCAAGAGAACAAAATCTAAAGTTCAAAGGTACACTCCCAAGCGACACAATTGCCAACCCCAAGGGGAATGGGAGCGGTCCATCTTCTCATTGCATGGCTATCACCACGAGAAGCGGGAAAGTACTTCAAGGTGAAAATGAACAAGTAGGTGAAGTTGATGACCTTGATCAAGAAGTTGAGGCACGAGTTGAAGTGCCGATTGTTGTTGAAGTTAAAAAGCTCCCCCAAGAGGTGAAAGTTCAAAAAGCACGCCATGATGAGGTAAAGGAAAAGGTGAAGGAGGCCCCAAAATCTCCACCACCAATTCCTCGACCTACTCCTCCATTCCCTCAAAGGCTTGTTAGAAGGGTGGATGATAGCAAGTTCGAGAAGTTTTATGACATTCTAAAGCAATTGTCGGTGAACATTCCATTCTTGGAAGCCTTCCAAGAGATGCCGGGATTTTCCAAATACTTAAAGGACTTGATAACTAAGAAGAGATCCACCATATATTAAGTGGTGAGTATGACTCACCGGGTTAGTTCTATTATTGCAACAACAACAGTTGAGAAGAAAGAAGACTCGGGAGCTTTCACCATCCCATGTACTATTGGTTTGCGAGATTTTGCAAGGGCACTTTGTGACAATGGGCTAGCATTAACTTGATGCCTATTTCTATTTACAAGCAAGCGGCATTGGGCTTGCCAAGACCTACAAGCATGAGATTGCAAATGGCCGATCCTTCAATCAAGAGACCCGTGGGAATTGTTGATGATGTCTTAGTGAAAGTGGGAAAGTTCCTTCTCTCGAACGACATTGTGATCCTTCACTGTGCTGTTGACAACGAAATACCTATCATATTGGGAGTCCATTCCTTGCTACGGGAAGCGAATTTATGGACTCGGAACAAAATGAAATCAAGTTCCATTTTAATGATGAAGTGGTCACTTTCCAAGCTAGTAAAGGTATGAAGTTTCCGCATGCATATGAAGGGATCTCTGTCATTTATGTTATTGATGAGGTGGAGGATGCAAGTGACATTAAGATGGAATAAGAGTGCCTCGGTGAGGCGTTGGCGACAATATTGGTAAATTTTGATGGTGAGGACATAGAGGAGTATGTGGAAGCTGTGAATGCATTAGAAGGACGTGGGTCCTACACTTATGCACCAACGAAGCTCTTTCTTGACTCAGAAAATAGAGCAACTCCTCCCGCAAAGCCTTCCATCATAGAGCCGCCACAACTTGAGCTCAAGCCACTTCCACCACATTTGAGGTATAAATTTCTTGGCTCCAATGATATTTTACCCGTAATTGTTTCTTCTTTGTTGGATGATATGAAGGTAGGTAAATTATTGAATTTCCTGAGGGAACACCAGCAAGGCATTGGGTGGACAATAGCGGACATCCGTGGAATTCCCGCAGGAATCTGTGAGCACAAAATCCAATTGGAGCAAGGAATCAAGCATAGTGTGGAGCACCAGAGGAGATTGAACCCATCACTGCAAGAAGTGGTAAAGAACGAGATTATCAAGTGGTTGGATGACGAGGTAGTCTACCCCATCACAGACAGTTCTTGGGTGAGCCCGGTGCAATGTGTGCCGAAGAAGGGAGGCATGACCGTGATCCAGAATGAGAAGAGCGAGCTCATCCCAACAAGGACTGTTACTGGTGGAGAGTTTGTATGGATTACCGGAAGCTTAACATTTCCGCATGCAAAGACCATTTCCCTATGCCTTTTATTGATCAAATGCTTGATCGGCTAGCCGGAAGGTCATTTTATTTCTTCCTTGATGGATACTCCGGCTACAAACAAATCAATATTGCATTGAAGGATTAAGAGAAAACAACTTTCACATGCCCATATGGGACTTTTGCTTTTAGCCGGATGCCGTTTGGGTTATGCAACTCTCCGGTTACTTTCCAAAGGTGCATGATGTCTATATCCTTGGACATGGTGGAGTATTTCTTAGAAGTGTTCATGGATGACTTCTCGGTAGTGGGCGACTCCTTTGAACATTGTCTAGGCAACCTTAGACAAGTGCTCAAAAGGTGTGAGGAAACAAACCTTGTGCTAAATTGGGAGAAATGACACTTCATGGTGGATGAGGGCATTGTGTTGGGCCACAAAATTTCTAAACAAGGCATAGAGGTTGACCGAGCCAAAATTGAAATCATCTCCAAACTTTCTCCACCAACTTTTGTGAAAGGTGTCCGAAGCTTTTTGGGGCACGCCGACTTCTATAGGCGCTTTATCAAGGACTTCTCAAAAATTGCAAATCCCATGTGCAAATTTGTGTTTGATGAGAAGTGCCTTAAAGCATTTGAAGAATTGAAAGAGAAGCTCACCACGACACCCATTATTGTCACACCGGATTGGTCCCTTCCATTTGAACTCATGTGTGACACCAGTGGTGTAGATATTGGAGTGGTGCTTGGTAAAAGGCATAACAAAGTTCTTCATCCTATCTACTTTGAAAGAAAGTCACTCAATGGTGATAAAATGAATTATACTGTGACTGAGCAAGAACTTCTTGCCGATGTCTATGCCTTTGAGAAATTTCGAGCCTATTTGTTGGGGTCCAAGGTGGTAGTCCACACTGATCATGTTGCTCTTCATTATCTTATGGCAAAGAAGGATGCCAAGCCAAGATTAATTTGATTGGTCCTTTTATTGCAAGAATTCGACTTTGAGGTCAAGGATCGCAAAGGCACAGAAAATCAAGTTGCGGATCATTTGTCTAGGCTTGAAGAAGAAGGAAGACCGAAGGAGAACTTTGATATCAATGATGCTTTTTGAGATGAGCACATATTGGCTTTGTCTTATTCATCCGCTCCTTGATATGCTGATATTGCTAACTATATGGTTAGCGACCTTATTTCCGATGGATTGGAGACTTATTAAAAGAAAAAGTTCTTGCGAGAGTGTATGCAATACTATTGGGATGAGCCCTTCTTGTTTCGCATTTGTGACAAAAACATCATTCGGCGATGTGTTCCGGAAGATGAGGTTATGAAAATTCTCAAGGCATTCCATGACTCTCCGGTTAGAGGTCATCATGGAGGAAATCGAACGGTAGCAAAGGTACTTGAGTCTGGATATTATTGGCCATCGATCTACCATGACGTGAATCGAATTGTCAAAGATTGTGACCAATGTCAAAGGAAAGGGTCAATTTCCAAAAGGCATGAGATGCCTATGAATTTTGTGATGGAGGTTGAATTCTTCGATGTGTGGGGGATCGACCTCATGGGTCCCTTTGTGAGCTCTTATGGCATGAAGTATATCCTAGTGGCAGTGGACTACGTGTCCAAGTGGGTCGAGGCAGTCTCCTTTCCAAACAATGAGTCAAGGTGTGTGACCGCATTTTTTAGGAAAAAGCATATTCACATAGTTTGGCACTCCTAGCGCCATCCTTAGTGATGGTGGATCTCATTTCTGCAACAAGGCTTTCACCGGGCTACTTGAGAAATATGGCGTAAAGCATAAGGTGACCACACCTTATCATCCTCAGTCGAGTGGCCAAGTTGAAGTCTCCAACAGGGAGATTAAGAACATTCTAGCCAAAACTGTCAATGCAAACAAGATAGATTGGTCAAGAAAGCTAGATGATGTGTTGTGGGCATACAACGTTCAAGACTCCTATTGGCACTTCACCATACCAGTTAGTCTTTGGTAAGGCATGTCATTTACCCGTGGAGCTGGAACACAAGGCCATGTGGGCTTTGAAAAATTTGAACCTTGATTGGGCCGAGGCTGCTAGTCTGAGATTGACACAACTCAACAAAATGGAAGAATTCCGCTTCAATGCCTATGAGAGTGCAACCATGTACAAGGAAAGAATGAAGTTCTTCCATGAAAAGAAGATCTTGAAGCGGGAGTTCAAATCGGGTGACTTGGTATTGCTTTTCAATTCGAGACACAAGTTATTTCCGGGCAAACTCAAATCTAAATGGTCTGGCCCGTTCAAAGTGGTAAATGTGTCCCCATTTGGAGCTGTTGAATTAGAGTCAGAGGATGGACTCCGAACTTTCAAAGTGAATGGCCTGCGGGTTAAGCATTACTTGGGCACAACTGGAGACAAGCACTAGGTGGAGCATTTTTCTCTCAAAGATGATCCATCCCCCACCAATGAGTAAGCCCAAAAAGGGGCAACTTCGTCGTGCCGCGACCTTAAATCAAGCTCTTCGTGGGAGGCAACCCATGTGTGGTAACATTCTTTTTTGTTTCTTATTTTTATTTTAATTTATGTAGATTAGATTGAGCAAGTTGACGTGTTTGTTAGAGTGCGGGTGGTCCCAAATACATAAAACATGGTGAAAATATTGAAGAAATGAAAGAAAAGTCACTTAGGGGAGTTTGTTGCAACTATGCGGTGGCATAATGACTATGCAGACCGCATAGTGGTCGCAAACACGATCAGAAAGTTGAGCCAAATGTGCTTGCAAAGATGCGGTGAGGACTCGAATTATGCGGTCCGCATATTATTTATGCGACCGTGTAAGTGAATCACATTCATAAGGTAATTGGCCAGTTCTAATACCATCGCATAACACTTATGCGATCGCATAAGGTGTTATGCGGTCACTTGTCCACCGCAATCTTACCAGGTAAAATGCCCTAACTCCCTTCGCACAACTACTCCCACTTGCACACAAGCACTCGGACTTGCACAAATCAAAGAAACAAACAAAGAAAAACAAAAAAAACGAGAGAGAAAAACAACAGAGGATTCTGAATTGAACACGAACAGGGATCGAGCCACACTTGACACTCACTTTGCACCTAATTTCAAAGCCTATTCTCCATATGTGTTCCACCTCTGGTATGCATCTTCTCACCATTCCTATTTTATTCTTTCCTTTTCTTTTCTTTTTGATCAGAATTTAGACCCCTTTTGTACTTGATTGATGTCCAAAACATTTGTGTGAGGTTATGTGCGGGTTAGTCAGGGGTTTAATTCGAACTTTAGGATGAATATCTTGTTAGGGGTAGGTTTAGGTCGATGGGGAAGACGACTTTTGTCGGCCGCATAAATAGTTTTCGGTCCGCAAAGTCATCCATAAAGAGCCCTAACTGACCATGTGAAAGTCAGTTATGCGGGGGCATTTTGCGATCGCATATGTTTTATGCAGACCGCAAAGCCACCACAAAGACGAATAATTGCAAGGGTTATTTACGGAGAAATTTGCGGCAAGTTTGCGATCGCATAACCCATTTTGCGATCGCATAATTCTTGGGACAAATAAGTATACAATTATGCGACAGATATGTGGCTCGCATAGTGGTTATACGATCGTATAAACTATCGCATAATTGATTCTCGTTTAAGGTAATGCAATTATGTGACAGGTTTGCGGTCCGTATAGTGGTTATGTGACCGCATAACCCATCGCATAATATGTTTTCTTTTGCCAATTTTTGTCTTATGATTTCTATGTTATGCCCATCACTCACACGGTGTTTCTTTGCATAAATAGCACCGAAAAGAGCTATAGCAACGCGATCCCTATCCGCTCATTGACAGAAAAGGGCCATTATTAGCCAACATGAACAACAAACTAAACATCCAAGACCGGAAACTACCCGTACCCCTACTGAGCACTCCTCCCAGTCTGATGAGAAGGGGAAAGAACTAGATACCTTGTCTTCAGCCGACTTGCAGGTTGAGGCAAGAAGGAAAAAAGGGGGAGGATCTGCAACTCCGATTTGGGGTCACAGGAACCATGAGTCTGTACAAAGAGGGGCTTACAAAGCTAAAGATCCTAGAGGAGAAACAATTGAGCTTGAACGGGTTGAAGGAACACTATCCTCACATCCTAGAGAACATCAAGGAGAGGAAGTGGGAATTATTCACGAAGGTCCCTGAGGAGTATAATGAGACAATTGTGTGGGAATTTCATATGGGGCCTCAAGGACTGCAGAGCACAAGAGAAACATGGTCTTTAGCGAAACAGTTCTGGTTCGAGGAAAACATGTGTTATGTGATAAGGGCACCATCAATGACTTGTACTTTGAGGATTGGAGTCCGGGCACAGCCGAATATGAAGCCAAAGTAGCCATAAAGACAACGAGCGTGCTTAGATGGCTTTTGTGATAGCAAAGGGGACCCCAACCTGGATTGACCCTAACCATAAAATCTACAAAGAGGATCTTACACGGGAGGGTCGCTACTGGCTCAGCTTTGTCACTTCCCGTCTGATACCGTCCAGAAATGAAACAGATATAAACATTGAGAAAGCACTCCTGATTGCGTGCATCATGACTGGTATCAAAATTGATGTGGGTGAGATCATTTCCAAGAATTCGGGGTCAGGGCTAACCAGAAAGCCACATCACTCTATTCCCTTTCTTGATCACAACTCTTTGTAATGCTGTGGAAGTGCCCCCAATGCCGCAACATGACAAGCCGGGGAAAGATCTTAAATATATTGACATCATGCGCATCAATGACGCAGTGCCAAAGGGGGCTTCTACCCAAATAAAGCTTCAGATCCCCCTCTCAGCAGACCCAGAAATTCCAGAGACCCAATTATCTGCCTTTTATCAGGCCACAACTGCATCCACAACTGTATCCATAACTACTCCACAGCCCACTCCACAGGCCACCACTGCACAACCCCAAGTCCCACTACCAGATCTCTTTAAGCTGGATCTCCTAGCTCAACACACCAATTCTAAGGTACACCGGATGATGAAGGAGTTCCCAAACATCATTCGACAGGAATTTCTTCCCGCCCAATCCTCAGTGATGATGCTTCATCATCAACATCAATCCTATGAGGATCGCCTACAGAAAATTGATATACGTCTGGAGAAAGTTGAACGGGGTGAGGTTGGAGGTATGCCTCAGCTCCGTAAAGATGTGGATGCACTCAAGAGTGAGCTACACAAGATGCAAAACCTAGAGTTTGACCTATCCTCTCTCATGCCAAAGGAAGGTGAGCCAGGAGTTGGCACATCTATTCCTGGACTGGACTTTGAATTCACCACGTTGATGATAGCTCCCAAGCCACAGACTGTTGGGACCTCACAGGCTCAAGGACCTCTTGAACCCATTGACATTCCCTCCGAGGCAGATTCTGGACATACTGAAGAGTCCGAGGAAGGGGATACAGATGAAGATGCTCTGTCAGAGGAGGATGAGGGTCCTCAAGACAAGGGTTAGCAAGTTGTCGTTACTACAATTGCATAGGAGGAAGAAAAAGCAGATGTGCAGAAGGCAATTGCACACTCCATGCGGATATGGTCACCAAAGCCCATCCATCGACCACTCAGCCATCATCAGGCAAGGCTAGCAGCTCCTAGGCCCCCGCTACATCATCAGGGATGTTAGAGACCCCTACTCTATCCGTGGAGGTCACCCCTCAGGCTGAGATCCCATCAGCTACAGCTTCCACATCAGCGGGTGACCCCACAGCAATTCAACATCCTTCAGACTCCCACATCGCTTAGTGCGCCACCAGGGAGCCCCTCAACTCTGCTTTTACATTTCTTATGCATTGGGGACAATGCATGCTCTTCATCTGGGGGTGGAATAGCTATTTTTGTGATCCTTATGTACATAGTTATATATATTAAAAAAAACATAAAAAAAAAAAATATATAGTTGTATGCATGACTCCCTTAGTAGTTAGTAATGAATTCCTTGGTTTTTCTTCACGGGGCTCTTTTCCAAGGGTGTAATAGTAGAACAATGGCAGTAGTATGGAACGTTCTAACCTGTTTGGTGTGATTGTATATTTTCAAGCATGTATGTTTGTAAATGCATTGTACCCTTCCGTTATTGATACGTATATAAAAAAAATATTTTATGGTTAATCATTTTTGTGAACTTGAGGCTCGCTCTCTGACTTTATGTTTACTCAGAATTGTACTTATCATATGATGAAAGCTTTGAGTTTCTTGGTGTTCACTTGAGGGCTAAAACTATGCTGAGTCAAACAATTCATGTGCCATATGTGTTAGTATTTTTGTAAATAATTCTTGTGTTTACTTCTATCATCTAGAACTTGCCCGATTGGTATTTTAATGCTAATGATAATTACGTTTGGTTGGAGAGATGACCTTAGGCATTCTTTGTATTATTTGAAAAACTCCTTTAGCCTTCAAGCTTACCATTGCATAGATATTATCACTTGTTACCCCATTTGAGCCTTTAACCTTTTCTTTGTCCATCTCATTACAAACCTTTTCCCTTTTGTAAAATAATTCCTTCTTTTGAACCCGCCCCTCCTTGAACATTGAGAATGAGGCTAAAAAACTAAGTTGGGGGTGTGGTGTCAAGTTGGAATTGGTAAGGTTGTATATTGAGTGTAGGATCATAGACCTCAAAGTGTTCATATGAAATTATTCAAGCTCCACACGAAAACAAACATGGTGGTATAGAAAAAGAGAGAAAAAATATATTTATGGAGATATACGTATGTATATAGATGTTGAGTCTTGAAGAAAATTACAGAGGTACTCAAGGTGGTTCTATGTCGATAACTAGAAGGTTATGAGGTTTGAAAAGAAATAAAGTGCAAAAAGAAAGACAAATGTGAGTAGTGTTCAAGGAGGGTGTAGTCACTTGTATCAGAAATGCTTATCCAACCCTTACCTAGACTTACATTACAAGCTTAAAATGTCCTTGTGGGATCTCCAATCGAATGTTTTTGAATAGGCGGTGAATTAAAATAAGGGCAAGCTTATGGCATGACATGCCAGAACACTTGAAATTCCTTGTGAGAGTGAGTGTCTTTTGTTAATCTGTCCCCTGTGTTGTCTCTGTAAATATGGTGATTTTGGGACCTTTTTTTCTTGTGAGGTCACAAGAACTGCAAGGTTTAACAGAAGTTAGGTTCTTGAAGTAGAATGCAAGTGCACCTAGCTAAGAGTAACATTTTGTCAATTTGGTCGATGCTCAAAGTTCACAGCCTGATTAACTGCTTTATTAAATATTAATGGTTGTCCAGGAAGGGTAAATAAATGAAATTACATTCTTGTAAACTGACAGTCAAAACCATCCACGATCACTACTGTTTCATGAAGTTAGTCAGAGTCTAAGATAGAATAGTGTTTGCTTTAGTTGCTTGAGGATACGCAAGAATTTAAGTTGGGGGTGTTGATGTGCTGTAGAATTTTGGCACATTTAATACCAATTAGATTTTAGCTCGTTTTAAATGAATTTGTTCGTGTAACGACCCGACCGGTCGTTCTATAGAATTTGTATTATAATTACTGTTATTGACTTGTCATAGGTTGGTTTAACTGTTAATGACTTATCATAGGTTGGTTTAAATGTTATTGACTTGTCATAGGTTGGTTTAACTGTTATTTATGTGTTAGAGTTGGTAGGCTTGAAATCAGAATGGTAGTAGTGAGAGTTTAGTCATTCAGTCTTTAAAAATAGCCTTAAAATGGGAAAAGTCAACTAAGAGTTGACTTATTGGTAAACGACCTCGGAATGCAGATTTTATTGCTCGGATAGCTTCGTTAGGTGATTTGAAACTTAGGAGTGTGTTCAGAATAATTTTGTGATGTCCGGTGTATAATTAGGCTTGAATTGGCGAAAGTTAGTTTTTTGTGATTTTCGATCGGCAGTGGAAAGAGGCTAACGAGGTCGGAATGAAATTTAGACAGTTGTAATGGGTTCATAATGTTATTTTGGATAGGTCTACAAAATTTCAGGTCAATCAGAGTTGTTTTGGATAGTTTCAGCATCGTTGGTGGATTTTGGAAATTTCAAAGTTCCTAGGCTTGAATTCGATGTGATTTTGGTATTTTGATGTTAATTTTAGTGTTTTGAGAGTGTAACTAAGTTTGAATGATCATATGTGATGTGTTGGTATATATGGTTGGGGTTCCGAGGGGCTCGGGATCGATTTCGGACGATTAACGGACCAATTCGTGTTGGAACCTTTGGCTGAAATTGTTGGTGTTTTACAACAGGACTTTGTTCACTACGATCGCGTAGGAGTTAGTGTGATCGCGGAGAGTTAATTTGGGGCAGGTGAAAAATGATTTGTGCGATCGCTGAGTAGAGGGAAATAAAGCAGTGCGATCGCGTAGGTGAGGGTGCGATCGCACAAGGGAATTTGGGCGCATGGGGCTGTCCGAAAAAATGCACTGTGCGATCGCATGAGGAGGCCTGAGATCGCGGAGAAGGGGAAAGTGGCACTGTGCAATCGCATGTGTTTGACCGCGATCGCGGAGAGTAAATAACTGGGCATATTTAAATAAACCCTTCCGCGACCTAAACCCTTTTACACCATTTATGTACAGACAAAGAGCTCTTGAGGCGATTTATGAAGAGGGAAATCAGTGGCATTCGTAGAGGTAAGTATTTTGGAACTTAAAAATCGTTTATGGGTGATTATAGCACATAATCTCAGTATTAAATTCATGGAAATCAGTAGAAAAAGGTGGGTTTAGGGCTTGAGATTATGAGACCTTTAGGGGTCGATTTGAGGGGTTAAACGAACTCCAATTTTGGTGTTCATTATATGTACGGACTCGTGAGATGACGAAGAACATTTTGGTATAAAAATATCTGAGTTTCGGGACGCGGGCCCGGGGGACGGGTTTTGACCGAATTCGGATTTTTGAGCTAAATTCGATATTTTTCAATTGGAATTTATTCCTTGAGCATAATTTGATGATAAAAATCTGAACTTGGTCGATTTGGAGCATCCGGAAGTTGATTCGAAAGGAAAATGCATTGCGAAGTAATTTCGGGCTAGTTTGAGGTAAGTAATGTCTTTAAATCCTGTCCTGAGGGTATGAAATCCCAGACTATGCACCCTTTCACGGGTTTTGAAATGCAAGGGTTGAAACTTTGGAGATATATTCCCTATTTAGGCGACTATTGAGTTGCTAAATCGACTTTTAAGCCTATGCTTAATTAGTAATTATATAGTACGATATGTTTTGGGTTGTAAACCATGTTTGGGGCCTAGTGCCGACTTGTTTACCCCTTGGGGGTTATATTTTCCTCACTGATATGTTATGATTTTACACTCACTCTCTTCCTGATAAATTGTTTTGACACTCAGAGTATTTTGATACTATTATTGAAAAATGAAACATTGTTTTGGGTCGAGAATCCCGTATGTTATGGCCTAAGGGAAAATCGAGAGTGTCTGACTGAGTAAGGCTTTCAGGCCTATATTGTGAGAGGCTTTCAGGACTATATTGTGAGAGCCTTTCATCCCTATATTGTGAGAGGCTTTCAGGCCTATGTTGTTATAGCGCTTGGGCTATAGGAGCCCCTCCGGAATCTGTACACACCCCAGTGAGCGCAGGTACCTATTGAGTGATGATTATTGCCCGCGGGGCTGATACTGAGTGATAATTATTTCCTGATGGGTTGATACAGAGTGATTGTGAGAATGCCTGATGGGCAACTGTTACGAGAAAGGGTTTTGGCCCGAGGGTTAGTTTTATTAAAATAATTTTTACTGAGTTTTTGAACTATAAACCACTTGTTTTCAAACTGGTTCTTATTGAGGATTTTACTGAGAGGTATTGATATTATACTTGTTTTGAAGGATTTTCTAGCAATTGATTTTCAAACTTATGTAATTGCTGTATACTTTTGGAGACGTGATGTTTTACTATTTTTGTGAATTGGTGTATCTGTACTGTGTGTTTTATACTTCTCAGACTGCAATTTATTTTCATTACTACTGAGTTGGCGTACTGATAAAGACTCCATGTGCCTCTGTGCACAGATCCAGGTACCGATTTGGAGCAGTAGCTGCCTTGTTCAATAGCGGAAGTTCACGGAATTTCGAGGTAGTTGTCCAGCGTCCACAGCTTCTCCATTTCCCTTCCTTGATTAGTATTCAAAATTGATTCATAGACATTTCTTATGACATTAGCTGAGTTAGATTTATTCCTTTTTAGATGCTCATGATCATTGACTCCAGTCTTGGGAGGTTTAGGTTTTGTTTAGACTATTATTGGGGCGCTAAGATTTAAATATTTTATTTTTATTGCTATGCTTGCTGTTTATCATTGAATCGTGAACTATTATAAAAGAACCAATGCGTAGTAAAGTGATGGTGGGCTAGCCTAGTTCCACGATAGGCGCCATCACGGTCTGTTAGGATTTGGGGTCGTGAAAAGTTGGTATTAGAGCTCTAGGTTGCATAGGACTCAACGGTCATGAGCAGATTTAGTAGAGTCTTGCGGATTGGTACATGGCGTCTGTAATTATCTTCGAGAGGCTGCAGAACCCTTAGGAAACATTCCACATACTTGAATTCTTATCATGCGAATCAATTTATTCAGCCAAAAGCGTAACTCTTTGAATTCCTTTCATGTATTCAAATGCGCACGCGAGCGCTTGGTATCAGTTGTGCGTCGGCGGCTTGTGACTTCCATGGGTGAGATGTGATTTTTAACATGTTAATAATGGGTCAGTCGGAAGGACTTGAGGCCAAATTTTTGTCTTTGGCTTGAGTGTTGAGATTTCATTTGGGTGAGCACATGTGTTGGGGGACTTATATGTCCGTTGGCATCCTTATTGATGGAACTTTGTGAATAGATGACTATATGGTGAGTGTGATCGGATAGTAAGATGTATTCTAGTTGTTTGATTGTGACCAAAATGAATTGGCAGGAGATGTGGCAAGAACCATTGATTATTTGACTTCTGTATTGAGTTAGAATATGGCTTGGAGTTATGAGTATTGAAGGACCTCTCGTGTAGTTTAGTGGTGGAGTGAAGTGGGTTTTCCTGTTATATTCTGAGTTCCTGTGATATCTTTTTAGCAGACCAATGCCCCAGTAGCGTCTATGTATTTTATCGCCGGTGTATTCAGCCGTGTTATAACTCTTTTATTATTGTGTTCATTGATGGCATCCTGGCGTACTCTCGTAGCCAGGGATAATATATTCAACATTTGATGATGGTATTACAAGGATATAGGGAGGAGAAGCTTTGTGCGAAGTTCTCCAAGTGTGAATTGTTGGCTCAATTTAGTAGCATTCTTGGGACACGTGGTGTCAAGTGAAGGTATCCATGTGGTCAGACGAGTGTGTGTAGAGCTTCCATAAGCTCAATAATTCCTTGACCACATCCCTAGTGTTAGTATTGACACCAGCTTCAGGTTCTTATACCGCTTAATGGGATGTCTTGGGAGCAGGCAGTGGTTGTGTTCTAATGTAGGAATGTATAATGATTGTGTGATAGCTATGCTTTTCGGAAGTGTATAGGGAGATATCATTTTGAGGTTAAGCAGGCAGGGGTATTTCCTGCGGGTTGTCTTGAGGTGTGTGACCCTTATGTTTATTTGTGGTAAGTGCTCTCTATCAGTAAATGATGTATGTTGTAATACGAGTTTAGATCGCTCGTGGGAGTTGGCATGACCATTAAAATGGTGGATGTGAGATTTGCATTTGATTTGAGTGTTAGATGGTTTGGTTCATATAAGCTTATGGAGGATTTAGTTTAACCTCACCACAGTATGGTGGCAGTGATAATGTGTGGGCATCGTAAGTTTTTGTTTGTCTTGATCCTTGGCATTGAGCAAAGTGGGGGAGTCCGTTAGTGATAAGTTGATTACACGATTATGTGTTGTACTGGTTTCGGTGCGAGATATATTTGTGAATCAGTTATGACCTACATAGGTGGAGTCTAGGAATGACTCGAGTGACGGAAATTTCTTTGATCCAAGTTGTAATGTACTTTACGGATAGTTGAATTCATTGAATGATGGAGTTGTACGGGTAAGTGTAGAGTGTGCAATGTATGAGTGTGCTAGTTGCTTCAAGGGTATGGATTACTTTCCTAGTATGTGGATTGCAAGCAGGGTCAGGCCGTTCTGTTTACTTGGTTAGTGTAATTGAAATTGCGTAGAGTAAATGACTTTCGAAAATGGTTCATACGGATTCAAGGTTATATGCAGCGATCGAGGATCTTTAAGGTATGAGAAGGGCTAGAACTGACATTTACGGGGAAGGTGTTAAGGCTTGTGGTGTATTTGCATTATCATGGATTCTATCCATCAGTATCAGAAAAGTGAAGGTAATGACTTTAGATTCGTAGAAAGTCTCTTTAGGGTAAGTATTTTTAATGTGGTGCTTGTTGGGGTATTTGAGAGAGTATACATCGGCTTATGAGCCTTAGACGATATAGTTTTAAGCTTGGGTTTCGTGTGGTGAGTCTGGTTTAAGAATTGCGGTATCATGGCAAGAGGAAACATCAATTCGAAGGTAAGTCAGAAGGAACTTGAATAAATAGGACAGCCTGGTAGTAGGTTGGATCGACATGGTAAGGGATATAATTATTTCTTTGGGTGTTTATGAGGTAATGAGTTGTTACAGGTGTTTCTTAGCAATTCTCTTGGAATTGGTGGCATGCGTAGCTTGGTTGAGTTAGAAGGATTCAGTCCTGTCGATTTGGTGTTGTACAAATGTGATTCGGGAGTTCTTGATGGTTCCTACCACGGTTAGAGATGTATTTTCTTCTGGCGTGAGGAAAAAGTGACGTATAATGATTTTGCCTCTAAATGGGATCAAATGAAAATTTCTTGGCTAGGTGAGTACGTAGTTGCTTATGGATTTGAAGGGATTATAAAGTTCTCATATTTATCATAGGATGGCAGGGTGTATGCGATATGTTGTGTAGAGTTGAGATTTGCATGTGTGAGGTCACAATTCAGTTTTAGGAAGAAGGTCATAAATTCTTAGGCAGCATGGGCAGTTTCAGACGACTAGGTAGAGGACATCACTAATTGGTGTGGCTTGATGAGGGTATACGATTCAGAAATGACAATGTGTTTGAGTTAAGGGCACTTCATTGGTATTGCAGCGCTCTTTTGTTGGACGGACTGTTGATAGTCAAGTTTGCTACGTGGCATAGAAGGATTATAGAAGTATCCCTCGTGGATGATTGAGTATTAGAGGTGTGTTATATATTCGAGCGGTGGAGTTGGGATCAGATATTGTAATTGGTGCGCTTTATAGATTTCGAGACTGGGAGTTCCCAGGAACAGGTTATTTTGTGGTTGTAGACCATGGAAATGCGAGCAAAGCTAGTCAGGTGTTAGTATCTACCATGATTCAGTCATTATAAACTTTTGGAGAGTTATCTACCTGTTGTGGGTGCCCATAGTTGACTTAGAGTTATTGGTAGGCCAGTACAGGTGTGCGTTCTGCATCGAGCCGGAATTGTTGACTCCGAATTGCTATTGTTGAGGGATGTACCATTCGATGGCATTGAGCTTATTTGTGTTTCGGAGTGATCTATGAGTTACCTTTTGGTGTTTCGAGGAGTGGAGATTGTTGGTTATATGTGCATAATTTGCGGTCCTGTCTGGGCTTTATCGCGAGATTTGAGTAAGGTAAGTAATTGTGTGTTGCGGAATGGAGACGTATTGGTTATGTTCTTGCTGGTTCGAGTGGCGTGGTATCGTCCGATTTCCTCGTGGTTATGACAATGCACTTTAAGTACTTGATGTCGAAATTCGCATGGTTATTGATTCTGAGAAAGGTGGCTTGCAGTATTTCATGTGAACCAGCATTGGATGGGATCACGCATTGTAGCAGAGTTATGTAGAGGTATGCTCCTTAGCGTCAGATTCGTGTGTTCTGATTTTCGGTGTGTGCCATCTTTTAGCATGATGCTGTGATGGTAATTGTTAATGGCAGGATAGTCCCTCGTGTGAATCTTATATTTATTAATTGAGCTTTTGGGATGTTGTTATTGAGTGCACGAGTTGCACAAGTTATGGCTCTGGATGGTATTGATGCTGAGTGGGCGAATGGTTGCTGGTTTCTACATGTTTCTTTCATCATATGCACTATATGAAGGTGTTAAAGCAAGGCTTTGTTTGGTAAGATGTTATTTACAGGTGTTGGGTTGTTATGAGCAGCAATTGGGATTAGGAGTCAACGATATGAGTGTTGAGTCATGCGGTATATTATGTGGTTTCATCTTGTGTTGCGGATATGGCTTGATACAGCGTGTTAAGACTATTTCAGCTTATAGTTGTGGGATTAGAACTTGTAAATCATTTCAGAAGTGTAAATTTAGTTCTAAGGTTTATGGGTCAAAATCGGACTTCGAAATTTCAACTGTGTTGTGCTATTAGACCTATATGGGGTAAGGTGACATGGAATCACCTCCGAATATGTGCATGGTAGGTTACAAAGAAATTTTGGTGGTGTTTGGAACAACTCTAGGAACGTTCGAGGACGAACATGTGTTTAAGTGGAAGAGAATGTAACGACCCAGCCGGTCGTTCCGTAGAATTTGTATTATAATTACTGTTATTGACTTGTCATAGGTTGGTTTAATAGTTATTGATGTGTTAGAGTTGGATGGCTTGAAATCAGAATGATTGTAGTGAGAGTTTAGTCATTCAGTCTTTAAAAATAGCCTTAAAATGGGAAAAGTCAACTGAGAGTTGAATTATTGGTAAACGGCCTCGGAATGCGGATTTTATGGCTCGGATAGCTTCTTTAGGTGATTTGGAACTTAGGAGTGTGTTCAGAATAATTTTGTGATGTCCGGTGTAGAATTAGGCTTGAATTGGCGAAAGTTAGTTTTTGGCGATTTCTGGTCGGCAGTGGAAAATAGGCTATCGCGGTCGGAATGGAATAGGTTCGTAATGTTATTTTTGATAGGTCTGCAAAATTTCAGGTCAATCGGAGTAGTTTTGGATAGTTTCGGCATCGTTGGTGGATTTTGGAAATTTCAAAGTTCTTAGGCTTGAATCCGATGTGATTTTGGTATTTTTTATATTAATTTTAGTGTTTATAGAGTGCAACTAAGTTTGAAGGATCATATGTGATGTGTTGGTATATTTGGTTGGGGCCCCGAGGGGCTCGGGATCGATTTCGGATGATTAACGGACCAATTCGTGTTGGAAACTTAGGCTGAAATTGCTGGTGTTTTACAGCAGGACTTTGTTCACTGCGATCGCGTAGGAATTAGTGCGACCGCAGAGAGTTAATTTGGGGCACGTGAAAAATTCTTTGTGCGATCGCAGGTGTAGAGACGCGATTGTAGAGTAGAGGGAAATAAAGCAGTGTGATCGCGTAGGTGAGGGTGCGATCGCACAAGGGAATTTGAGCGCATGGGGCTGTCCGAAAAAATGCACTGTGCGATCGCATGAGTCCTGCGATCGCGGAGAAGGGAAAAGTTGCACTGTGCGATCACGTGTGTTTGACCGCGATCGCGGAGAGTAAATAACTGGGCATATTTAAATAAACCCTTCCGCGACCTAAACCCTTTTTACACCATTTTTTTACGGACAAAGAGCTCTTGAGGCGATTTTTGAAGAGGGAAATCAGTGGCATTCGTAGAGGTAAGTATTTTGGAACTTAAAAATCGTTTATGGGTGATTATAGAACATAATCTCAGTATTAAATTCATGGAAATCAGTAGAAAAAGGTGGGTTTAGGGCTTGAGATTATGAGACCTTTAGGGGTCGATTTGAGGGGTAAAACGAACTCCAATTTTGGTGTTATTTATATGTACGGACTCGTGAGATGACGAAGAACATTTTGGTATAAAAATATCTGAGTTTCAGGACGCGGGCCCGGGGGACGGGTTTTGACCGAAATCGGATTTTTGAGCTAAATTCGATATTTTTCAATTGGAATTTATTCCTTGAGCATAATTTGATGATAAAAATCTGAACTTGGTCGATTTGGAGCATCCAGAAGTTGAATCGAAAGGCAAACGCATTGCGAATTAATTTTGGGCTAGTTTGAGGTAAGTAATGTCTTTAAATCCTGTCCTGAGGGTATGAAACCCCGGACTATGCACTCTTTCACGGGTTTTGAAATGAAAGGGTTGAAACTTTGGAGATATATTCCCTATTTAGGCGACTATTGAGTTGCTAAATCGACTTTTAAGCCTATGCTTAATTAGTAATTATATATTACGATATGTTTTGGGTTGTAAGCCATGTTTGGGGCCTAGTGCCGACTTCTTTACCCCTTGGGGGTTATATTTTCCTCACTGATATGTTATGATTTTACACTCAGTCTTTTCCTGATAAATTGTTTTGACACTCGGAGTATTTTGATACTATTATTGAAAAATGAACACTGTTTTGGGTCGAGAACCCGGTATGTTATGGCCTAAGTTCAAATCGAGAGTGTCTGACTGAGTGAGGCTTTCAGACCTATATTGTGAGAGGCTTTCAGGCCTATATTGTGAGAGGCGTTCAGGAGTATATTGTGAGAGGCTTTCAGGCCTATATTGTGAGAGGCTTTTAGGCCTATATTGTGAGAGGCTTTCAGTCCAATGTTGTTATAGCGCTTGGGTTGTAGGAGCCCCTCTGGAGTCTGTACACACCCCCAGTGAGCGCAGGTACCTATTGAGTGATGATTATTGCCCACGGGGCTGATACTAAGTGATGATTATTGACTGATGGGCTGATACATAGTGAATGTGAGAATGCCCGATGGGCAATTGTCGAGAAATGATTTTGGCCCGAGGGGCAGTTTTATTAAAATGATTTTTACTGAGTTTTTGAACTATAAACCACTTGTTTTCAAACTGGTTCTTATTGAGGATTTTACTGAGAGGTTTTGATTTTATACTTGTTTGAAAGGATTTTCAAGCAATTGGTTTTCAAACTTATGTAATTGCTGTATACTTCTGGAGACGTGATGTTTTACTGTTTTTGTGAATTGGTGTATCTGTACTGTGTGTTTTATACTTCTCAAACTATGATTTATTTTAATTACTACTGAGTTGGCGTACTCATAAAGACTCCATGTGCCTCTGTGCACAGATCCAAGTACGAATTTGGAGCAGTAGTTGCCTTGTTCGATATCGACAGTTCATGGGATTTCGAGGTAGCTGTCCAGCGTCCACAGCTTCTCCATTTCCTTTCCTTAATTATTATTCGAAATTGATTCATAGACATTTATTATGACATTAGCAGAGTTAGATTTATTCCTTTTTAGATGCTCATGATCATTGACTCCAGTTTTGGGAGGTTTATGTTTTGTTTAGACTATTATTGGGGCGCTAAGATTTAAATAATTTATTTTTATTGATATGCTTCTTGTTTATCATTGAATCGTGAACTATTATAAAAGAACCAATTCGTACTAAATTGATGGTTGGCTAGCCTAGTTCCACGATAGGCGCCATCACGGCCTGTTAGGATTTGGGGTCATGACAGTTCATTAATTCTTATGAAGTTGTGATGTTTTGCAGTACACGAGGCTTGAGGATCCGAAAACATGGAAAAGAAGTCAAAAAGCCGAAAAAGAGCAGGAAGAAGGAAAGAATGCAGCCGCATAACTCAAATGTGGACCAAAAATCACAAGGGGTAACCGTAGAGTGAAATAATTCAAGTGGCCAAATCGAATGAAAATTATACAGTCCATTATGCGACCGCATAACAAGTTTGCGGGCCGCAAAACAGACCGCAAAATTCCAGTAGAGCCAGCTCCTCACAGTTTTGCGA